>JAJMGF010000050.1:0-83318 GCA_030568495.1 Suhomyces chickasaworum
ACTGACGATCTCCTCATTACTAGTGAGGTGCCTTACCAACTTGGCCATGAAGGCTTGTTCTTGTTTTACGAAAAAACCTTATTCAATAACACCATATAAAGCCCTGAGACCACCAAATAGTGGACTGACCACAGGTAGCATTTCATTGCGAGATTCGGCACCATGGAATATCATACATTTTATTCAGAGAGCCAAGTTTCGTATTTGATAATCATCGCCAAAGAACTCTGGTGAATCCACCAATAAATTAGTCCTCTCTACGGTATAGGTGCAAAATATTGGGTATAGCCAATAACCATTTGGAAATTGTAAGCACATTCGTGGATGATTTTTTGGAGGAAAGTTATACATTTCGGGTGGATCAATTTGAAAGGTTTGCATTGGCCAACTCAGGTAATTCTCGGTAGTCCAGCCAAGCCAGAAGCTTAAGTTCTTATCCGAGGTAGCCTATTATACATGGACGTGTACCAACCATTAAACCACACCACCCGATTCAATCCCATATCGATTTATCAGCAATTATATAATCACACATCACGTGACTAGCGGATAGCCAATAGATGCATCCCCA
The DNA here is from genome assembly GCA_030568495.1 of Suhomyces chickasaworum. Lineage (NCBI taxonomy): Eukaryota > Fungi > Ascomycota > Pichiomycetes > Serinales > Debaryomycetaceae > Suhomyces > Suhomyces chickasaworum. The sequence continues at coordinate 572 of JAJMGF010000050.1, forward strand.
TTGGTTAACACCTTGCTGGTCCCCACTTCTCTTTTAACTATTAAGCTAAGTATCATACCCTGTAGGTCACCCTGTAAACCTCTAAGCTCATCTCCCCACATCCCCCAGTATTTCCTCATCGTACGATTCGTGTAAACCCCGAGGTTTTTTCGTGAGTAGGAAATTTTTTTCGTAGACCAATCATTGTCGTGGTGAAATATCGTACCAGAACTTTTAAGTGAGGTTGATAAGACTTTGTTTAGAATTCTTTAATCAACACAATGTTCGCCAACACCATCCGTTCTGCTTTGAGAGCCAGAGTCGCCGCTGTTCCAAGAACCTTGGTGGCCAGAGCCAATGTCATCAAGATGCCACAACAGGTTAGAATGTACTCTGACCACCATGAAGAAACCTTTGAAGAGTTTACTGCTAGGTAAGTAAAGAAAGAAGAGAAAAGTGAAGAAGTGAAGAAGACATGGCTAGTGGATATTATAGAAGTGATGAAGTGATGAAGTGATGAAGTGATAGAAGTGCTGGCCTAGTGGATTTGGCTGGGCTTGTTTAGGATTAGTACGGCACACCCAATGTTGAAGTTGAGGGATGTTTGGGAGTTTCAATATGAGAAGTTGGCAATAAGGAATGTTCATGTTATGGTCCCAGGTCTATCTAGTGAACTAGATATAAGGAATACCTGTCCATCGGAATAGTGGTCCATGGGAATAGTTGACCTTCAATGGGACCTTGACCCATTGGGACCATAACTTATAGGTAAAGAGAAGTTTCACAATAATGCTTGGATGCTTCATTCTATGGGCTTCATTTTATGGATGTTTGATCCTGGAGAATACCATTGGTTCTGCCCATACATCATTATTCTTTCCCATTCTTCACATCTCATCACTTCAAAGCCCGAGATTACCATCGCTACTATAATATAGCTCCATTTACACCAAAACATTACTAACATTTAGATACGAGCAAGAATTCGAAACCGCTTACGACTTGTTTGAAGTCCAAAGAATCTTGAACAACTGTTTCTCTTACGATTTGGTTCCAGCCCCAGTTGTCATCGAAAAGGCTTTGCAAGCCTGTAGAAGAGTCAACGACTACCCAACTGCCGTCAGAACCTTCGAAGCTTTGAGACACAAGGTCGAAAACAACGAACAATACGAAGCTTACTTGGAAGAATTGAAGGATATCAGACAAGAATTGGGCATTGACTTGAAGGAAGACTTGTACGCCGACAAGGCTTAGGTTGTCCAACTACCTGTACGTCGAAGATGTAACCATCAAAATACACGAGGCAATTGCTATATTTGCTAATTGTAGCCTAAAGGAAAGGAGAGCGAAGGGAAGGAAAGGACAAACATTTAACCCCAATGGCCCAATGGTCTAATGGGTCCAATGGTCCAATTGGTCCAAACAATTCTATGTAATCAACTCCAAAGTAACAATATTCTCTAATTTTCTTTACTATTCTCTAAGATTCTCTAATATCCTCTGCCTTTGACCTTTGACCTTTGAACTCCTATCCCTCAACATTTTTTGAAATCTCTCCCAGTATGGAAACCCTCATAGGACCCCAGAAACATGAAGAGAGAACCAGAAAAACCAATTTTGACTAAAATCTCTTATTATTCCACATCAGTACAATTCAACTAAGTTTTCTCTTTCTCTTGTCTCTTTTCTCTTGTCTCTTTTCTCTTGTCTCTTTGGTGAGGCTCACTCACTGCTGTGTATGAGTCTTAGTGATGTTGAAGCTCACCAGTGCGAACGAAGAACAAATTTATACCGATCATAATCCTCCACCAATGGGTGTCTATATTCCTCCGCCTAATGATGGCAAAGGCAACGACAAGAAGGAATCCGATTCCTCTACCAAATCCTCCACCACCTCATCATCTTCTGGTACTAGCATGTTCATTCCCAATACACCGTCATGGCTTCCTCGCAATCCTAGTGTTGGATTGATGTGGGGCCCTTTGACTCCTGCTTCCGATAACCTTCCAGCATTATACTTCATGATTGGTCTTCAGCTAGTGCTGGGAATGGCCATTCTCCGTAAGGCTCGTCACTTGGCTCGACCACGGCCAGTGATGATGTCTGGTGCCAATTACTCCCATCCACCTCGCGTGAAACGCTCTTTATGGAAAGCTTTGATACCGGGAGTAGCAGGATCATTGGCTATCTTCGGTCTGGGACTAGAAATCGCCAGAATGACATTACCCTATGACCCCTGGTACGACGAGGCAAAGTTCTACCGCAGGATCGCCAGTAAGAATGGCGACAAGCCCAGCAGTTGGTTTGGTGCTTATCGTTACTTTCGCCCTATGAATATGAATACTTGGTCCGACAAGGTAGGGGTATGGATCGAAAGCGCTGAGAACGATATGGCCGCAGAAAGTGAGCTGGAAGCAACATCCGAAGCAAATCAAAGTGTTGGACCCCCCGGTCTCGACCCACCCAAACGCAGCCAATTGAGCCCGTTCCACCGTAACGGCAAGTATGCCGAATTGTACAATCGGCTTCTGGGAGAAAACAGGGAACGTCAAACTAAACTACTCGAAGGGGTATTGAAAGATGTTACGGCATTGAACAAAGCACCTCGAATTGATTTGATTTTGGAGGGTAAATCTCCTTATGTTAACCCTTACTACACCAAGCCACATATCCAGTTAGGAAATCATTCCATGAAATCAGACGACGAATTTGAAATGATCTGGATGAATTTTGATCCGTGGGATGAACTCAAGATGGAGACCGACTATGATATTCGTCTTATTCCTCGTTGGCGTTGGAGCTCCGATCCCGAGGCTGCTGAAGACGCTACATAGACACAATCATTGCCGGTTCCCGAGCCCAATATGGTAAGGTGAAACTTAAAAAGCCATTCATTATTCGGCTTTTGCTAACCCACCACCAGGGTGACGTTTAAGCCATAGCCATAATTTCTGGCTACATTCTAATCCACCTCCATGTCAGAAATTGTTGCCATGCCACGGGAATTTTCACCCCCACCACAACACTTACCGGCCCGAACTGTTGTTTTTGTTCCCATCTCAGATTGTTAGCAAGTCTGCAAATCAGCATCAGCATCAGCAAACCAGCAAATCAATCAACCAGCAAATCAACAATTGGGAGCAAGTTAATTATTTGCACTAAGTGATTGATTCGTTTATGATAAGTTGCATCAAAATATCTCACTATTAGTTTCCTTATCTCACTAGCATCAGATTCCACATCACACTACTACCGAACACAGTTATCTGTGGATTTTCTGGGGTAGGGCTTATTATTGTCACGGTATCATTGCCATCTTGGGGATGGTGTGGCACCATTAGATAAGCAAATGAAGCCGCGCGCCCGATTGGGATGGCAAACACCGGAATTAATGTCTTGTCTCACAATATATGTAGTACCCATCGTTTCTCATTAGCGGCAATAGGTATTTAAATTTGAGCACTAGTAGAATTACTGGCTCTGTTAACTCCTTTTCTTTGCCGTTTCCCCTTTCTTCTAGTCAGAATTCAGCATCATCATGTCTTTACTTCAGTCTAACCAACTCAAGTATGATTCGACCCTTGAAAGAGCGGCCAATGATGTATATGAAGCGGTGATTGAAAACGAGGAGGACTTTGATAATGAAGAACACAACGAGGAAGTGATCTGGTTACGTGAACAGTGGGACTTGAACAAGGTCACTCATTGGAGCAAAAGACCTTCGGTGGCCATGGTGTTTATCATCATCTTTTCCTGGGCCATCGCCAACGGTGTTTCCGAAGCAAGTCGTCAAGTGTTGAACATGAAGTTGTCGTGTAACTCACTTAGTCGGCACTCGGAGTCTGGCATGTGTGATCCGGTGGACGTGCAAACTCTCTTGTCCAATTTGAACATTGTCACTATCTTCGTCACCTCGGTGGCCACAGTTATTGGTTCCGGTTGTATAGGCCCGTTGTCAGATCAATATGGTAGAAAGTTATTCTTGGTGCTTGCATTGGTGACGATATTCTTGGGCAGAGCCTTCCGCTACTACTACACTACCCAGTTCGACACATTGCAATTTGTTCCCTTCGTGGTGTCCAGTTTCATCTATAACATGGCCGGAGGAATGATTTGTTTGGTGACTTTGTGCAATTGCTACATCAGTGATGTGGTAGAACCCAACCAGAGAATCTATTTCCTTGGTATAAACATGTCGGCCATTCTTCTTGGTACTAGTATTGCTCCCATAATAGGTAACTTTATCAATTCCTGGGCTGATAAAGTGACCCAGTTAACCGAAGTTGTGGAACAGTCGCTGAATGTTTTCAATAATATCAAACCTTCAGAGTATGTTACTTTGAAAGTGGAGCTTTTGGTGTTGTTTCTTTCCTTATTGTTTGCCATTTTTGTGGTGCCCGAATCCAGGTCCGTCAAGGCAAGAAAGAAGTCTCGTTCTCAATCCAGAAGTAGTTTATCATCCTTGCAAAACATCAACGAAAACGAAGTCTCTACCATGGCAAGCATTGCCAACAAACTTAATTTCTTGAAGCCTTTGAGATTGCTTTACGTTCCAAAAGAATATATTCCATCTAACGATCGTGGCCGTATAAGAAATGTCAGAATTTCAGTTATTTTAATCGTGCTTGCAGATTGTATTTTCGCCACAACTGCCAGTTCATTTGGGGAAGTTTTCATAATGTATGGTATGTTCACTTATTCTTGGACTCAAAAGGATATTGCTTATTTGATGACGATTTTATGTGCTAGTAAGGCATTTGCGTTAATCATTTTATCGCCACTCATATCACACAACTTACTTCAAAAGCGATTCAAATTCAGGGTGTTGAAGAGACAGATGGATATGGTCGATTACAGTATTTGTATTTTGGCATTTTTCAGTGAAGCGTTGGCGTTCATTGGGTATTCGATGTCTAATACTACCAAAGTGTTCTTTGTATGTGTGTTAATTTCATGTTTAGGCACTTTATTCACCCCTGTGATGAACTCAGTGATCCCCAAATTTTATGGTGAATCCAAGATTGGAGAAGTTTATGCTGCCATGGCATTATTGAAGAATTTGTTTCAATTCATCATTCCATTAGTAATTCTTGTGATTTATCGTAAATTCGTGCAACTTGGGCACGCAAATTATATCTTTCTTGTGGTGGCAATAATCCTGATAGTTTGTGGATTTTTTGTGGTGATTGCCAAGCAGGTATTGGGATTAAACAGGGATACCGTTTCCATGATAAGGACCAACTCGATTGCATCATTTTCGTCGATAAACTCTACATCTGACCATGACAATCTTGAGCATCCGCAAGCAGGAAACCTTCAGCGCAGTAATAGTTTTGCTGCTAAGTAATAGGCACTGGTGCTATTTATAAAAACATTAATTCAGTAGCTGTAGTACACTAGAAAAGACCGGAGTGAACACCAAATACCAAATCATCAAAACACCAAAATACAGTGAAAATAGTGCTGGACATGAACACCACCAAGATAATGCTTCTAGGAATGAATTCCAGTAAATTAGTACTATTGAACCCCACCAAGATCAGTATAGTCTATTATTACGTAAGATTATCTAACTACCAGTTCAGACTACTCATAATTGATTTGGTGTTGATTAATTAAGGTAATGGAACTTTAGTTGAAGTTAACTATGAGGCATATCAAGTTGGATGAAGCATATCAAGTTGGATGAAGCATATCAAGTTGGAGTTGGTAGGTTATTTTGGGTGCAAATTAAGTCACACGACTATTCACAGTCTAACCAATATGCACTACTCTAGCCTCAAGTCTTTTATCATATCTTTTTACTTCCTTAAAATGGGTAGGTGTTACTAAATCAATCAGAGGTATTACTATGATATGGAATGATTTTGGGTGATTTGGTTGATTTTGGAATAATTTGGAATAATTTGGATTAATTTGCACAAGTGGGTAGATTTACAGAGTCATATACATAGTTGGAAATTTTTCTTAAAGAAGAGAATAGTCCTGGAGAAAAGAAAGCTTCTTATCATGTCTGAATATTCATATATTCTTCAGATCCCTTTAAGGAGATTAATAAGAATAACTACAATATTTAGTAGAAGTTACAAGTAGGTTTAACCATGGATGAATTAATAGGGTTGAACTTAAATTCATCATGATTAATAAAATCAGTATATGGAGCAAGATACGGGGTTTGGCAACGAAACACTTAATTTTGGTTGACCACCAAATAGTTTAACTACCAAGATAAGCACACTGATACTACGATATATTTCACCCCACCTCACCCTTTCCACCCTCACCTTTTCCCCCTCAACCTTTTCCCCCTCACCCTTTTCCAACCATATTCGAGTTGAATTGTAGAGGAAATTCCATTCATAGAGGCATCATGAACAAATGAATTTTCAATGAAAGTCTGGGCATATTGATCGTTTTCTCGATTTCCTCTATTAATTTGACTCTCTATTTCCCCTTATGAATTTCCCTTTTCTTTCTCTGAATATGTGATTATTCAAAATCTGTGCGCGTTATCCACGTCACACGTCCAATTGACCTCGTCTTCTTCACCTGGTGGGAATGTTATCACAATCTCCGATAATTCGATCCATTGAAATCTTGTTGTTGTTTACTTTGGTGTTCATTGTGATTATTTACTTAGTCAAACTTGTGATTTTAGACGTGTATATAGTTGAAAACCAACAGAAATCAGCCTTGGAATCGCAACTGGCACTTCAAGCTCAACAGCTCAAGAAGGTCCAACAACGACAAAACAAACCAAAACAGAAAAGATCAAACAAATCAATCCAACAACAACAACAACAAGAAGAACGACAAGAAGACGATCCCGAATCAGAACTCAGCGAATTCGAGGACATTCAACCTTTATATTATCATAAGCCAAATAACTCATCTCAATACTTAAGAAGAGACAGTTTTTCAACATGAATATTCAAGTTTATTTCCCAAGTGATTTGATTAAGATCCTCTCCAAGAATCACCATTCATTCTACGTTTATGGATACCATTTGGATAATGTTTTTGTTGTGGTACAATTATCATTGGAACCCGTACCATTGCCAACCACATGTGAAGATTTACAAATAATCGGCCAAAGTTATCCTACAACAACAGAAAACTCAACCAGTAAAGATAGCACTACTACTAAAAATCATTCTTCCAAGGATAAACTATCCTTTGGTTACGATAAACAACTCAAGCTTCCCTATATCTTCGATTCTACCACTAATGAATATTCAATAATAATATTTGATCCTCCAAATTATGCAAATTTGGAATACTTATCAGTGAAACCAATCCTCTTACAATCAATGGGTAATGAAACGGTTTCCGATGATAAATCGAAATACTATCGACATTTGGATATATTCCAACCCCACATTCAAGAACCTGAAAGCCTTTCCATTGCTTCTCCCCAAGTGATTGACAAGATCAATCTCGTGATAGAAGTAAGAGTGGAATTACAACATAGCAACAATAAGAAAACAACTTTAATCACCCAACAATCCGGACAATCCAATGATTCATCAAGTCTCATGACTCAATTCCTTATCACATTCATAATTTATCTTCAAAAGCTTTTGATACGAATAATTTCAATACTTAACCATAAGGTTTATGGTCACAATTTAGTCTCCATGTCCAATGTGTTACGTCAACTCGATTTAAGGCTCAGACAACTCAATTTTTTTCCTATTCAATTCGTATGCTACTATGACAAAACATTACTATACAATGAAAATAGTGATCTTTTGAAGAATTTGAAATTACCTATCTTTAATTCTGATTTAAACATCAATAACTCGAATTATATCAACCTCCATAATTCAGCTTGGTTGATATTTAATGATATCTTACTAGGAATATTTGTTTATGGACATGTGTTGAATAACTTTGGAACCTTCATGTCATTTATTCAAAACGTCTTCATACAAAAATTATTGTATGATCAAGTTTCTAGTTTTATTGAATGGATTGCAAGAAATCACCCCGCTGGTTTCAAATTAAATAATGAACTTGGACATTTCATGGGGGATCTTTTCATGTGGTCTTTGAATTGTTGGAAATTTATCTTTCATGATATCTTTGAAGTAGGCCAATTGGGGAATGAAATGAAACGGTTTCTCATCCTGTTTTTGAAAATGTTCATCATGTGTCTCTGTTACGGTGGTGGTATTTCTTTCTTTCTTGGATTCTTGATCGATATCATAAACTTATTCACTTTACATCTTTCATGCTTCTATTTTGCAGCTACCAAAGTTTACCATAGACAGATTGAGATCTTAAGATCATTGATCCAGTTGTTTCAAGGAAAGAAATATAATATACTCAGGAATAGAATTGATAACCTTAATAATTATGTCATTGGATCAAGCAATGCATTTGAAGTTGATCAATTGTTATTAGGGACTTTACTATTCATGATATTGATTTTATTACTACCAACAGTTTTTGCCTTTTATGTGATGTTTTTCTTGATAAGATTATTGATCTTGATCTCATTGAATTTCATGGAAAACTTACAAATCGTGGTTTCATTCACTCCTCTTTTCGAATGTGTTTTGAAGTTAAAAAATTCAAAGAGATTGCAAGGAGGAATAAAGTTTCAATACTTGAAATATGAGCGGTCAATTGTTTACATCAAATTATCCAACAAATCTCTTACATGGAATGAAATTTTTGTGAACTTTATTAAATTGTTCACAGCAGCGAAAAACTTTAGATCAAAATTACTTCCAAGTATTTTAAATGGTTACATTTTAAGCACTCAACATAATCATGAACTCAAATTTACTTATTTGATGCTTCCTGAAAGGTATGAGAATACTATTGAAGTTTTTGAAGCGATCAAAGCCAAGAATGATTAATATCTCTTCCTGATCCTGTCAGGAGCCTTTTAGCTACCAATAAGCAAATGGTACAGGCAAACATAATAAATGCATAAACCATAAATGACAAATTGGCCTTATTGTTGTGTAAACTGTATCGGTATAGCCATTGAAATAATATGGGAGAAAGTAATCCAAGAGCATTTTTCAATATCGATTGAGCACTAAAAAATTCACCCACTTTAGAGTCAGGATAAAATTTTAGCATAGCAGAAGTTAATGTTGGACCACCAATCAAACTGATAGTAAGTAAGTTCCCAGCAAAAAATAATTGGGAAGTGGTTTTACTGAAGTATAGCATCAATAAACTGATAATTTCATTAACCAAGCATATGAACATCATTGAATAATCCACCAGATCAACTTGAGAATCCAACGAATTCAATCGAAATAATTTCTTGAGAATAACCTTATTCAATACTGGAGATAAAATCATCAACACTAAGGCACTAGCCAAAGAGTTCATAGACAGAAAGTATCGTAAATCCGAGGCAGTCCAAGAAAATTCCAAGATGCCATATTGGTTAATGATAGTACGTATTATATCATCAACTAATGCCATAAGAATTTCAACCGTCAACAAGAGTAATACCACAGTTCTTACTCTCTTAATATGAAGTCGATCAATTGATTTGGCTATTGATGTGGGTAATGCAAGTAATTTAATTGGTTTCAAGAAATTAATCCAATCAAACCATGTGGATTCCAACTGATCATAATGTTGTTTCGATTTCTTCAAAGATTCTTTTGATCTTGACTCTTTCAAAAACAAATAGGTGTATACCATCACCACCACTTGGATTATTAATTCTATCTTGATGGGTATTAATTCTTTCCCCAATATATTTTCGTGAATAGGAGTGACATTTTTCGATATCGAAACAAAGTATTCACCAAGCATTGGCCCCAAAGTACTTCCAGCAAATAAAATTGCCGAAACCAACCCCAAAAAATAGATTCTATCTCCTGGAGTCACAATGTCCGAAACATATGCATTCAGGAGGGAAAGTAGAGAATAATTCCCACCACTAAGACTGGAAACAAAGCTTGCCCCCACAATCAACCAGAATTGTAAAGTTTCGTAGGTGTTGTAGATCCAAAGCATTCCCAACAGTCCCACGAAATTCACGAGGATGTAGTATAGAAAGAATGGAGACCGGCCAATTACATCTGATAAAGGACCCACTTTGGCCAGAATAACCATCAGGACTAAGTTGATGGTGATGGAGCAAACAAGGTTGAGATTGGAAAGGATCAATTGTTTGGCAATAGCATCACAATGTAAGTTCTGTGGCAGACATGCCAATCGAGCATTTAATGAGTCCTTTGTTGGTTGACTACAGGAGGCAGCCAACGCGATAAGGAACAAGATTATTGCAAGGGAATGGAATCTTGGATGCTTATGGGAGTCTTGTGTCGAGGGGCTCTCGATATCGAACTGTTCCGATCGTTTTCGGGCTAGAAGTTGGGTTGTATCGGACATCAGTTCATTCTAGGTTGTGATTAGAGGGATCAGATGAGGAAAATAGGTTCTCCAAAAGGTACAGGGCCAGGCTTGTTTCTCAACAGCTTCAGCTATATAGGAGTGAAAGGTCAGATCAATACCAGATCGGAAACAAAAGACTCACGTAGTCAAGTCAACTCAAAGCAACGAGTGACAAGTCAGAGCTCCAAATATAAGGGACCTGATGTGGAATTGATGTGGAATTAATGTGAATGTGATGGGAAAGAAAAGAAGACCAAGTTTGTTGACCGTTTCTCCGATAAATCCGATTAAACTATCTTTATTTGATTGGTGATGTCTCTATTGGTGAAGTTTCTATCGGTATCTCTCGGTGATGATTCTATTGGTGATGATCTGTTATGGAGATTGTACTCTTAGTACGGGGAAGACAGTCCAGCGGCTATTGGCATCTATGTGGGAGAGGTTGGACAATCGGAACAGATCGACTTAAGGGCGTTAATGTCTGACTGCAAACCCAGACGTGTCAATATAACCTACACAATAAGGTGGTATTGTGTTAGTAATGCTTATCAGATCGATCAGTGGGGGTTACGGGGTCATGGGGGTGCACTAGGGTGGGGGAACTAATAATCGAGTAGAAAACCACCACGTGATACTCACCACGCGGAAATATTCATTATTAGGGCTCATGCCCTGACGCACAATTGGTAATCACACTCCTCACATTTAAATCGGGTGTCTACTGCCCCTACCACTATTGCACTGTGGATCCCCCGCGCACTGCTCGCATACTATCAAAAAATTTTCACCAAAGTACCAGGATTTTTTTTTCAAAAATCTTTCAAGCCTTAAAGTTTCTTTCATCTTGAAGTTCAACCAAAAAGGAGATTCCACCACAAGATGTCTTTACCTGCTTCATTTGACTTAACTCCAGAAGACGCTAAGTTGTTGTTAGCTGCCAACGTTCACTTGGGTACCAAGAACGTTCAAGTATGTGATTTTCACCTGGATGGGTATTATCGTTGATGAACAAATACCTTTCACCTTTTAATGAAATTTTACTAACAGAATAGGTCCACAACAAGCCATATGTTTACAAGACTAGACCAGATGGTGTCAACGTGATCAACGTTGGTAAGACCTGGGAAAAGATTGTCTTGGCTGCCAGAATCATCGCTGCCGTTCCAAACCCAAGCGATGTTGCTGTCTGTTCTTCCAGAACTTTCGGTCAAAGAGCCGTCCTTAAATTCGCCGCCCACACCGGTGCCACCGCCATTGCTGGTAGATTCACCCCAGGTAACTTCACCAACTATATCACCCGTTCTTTCAAGGAGCCAAGATTGGTTGTTGTTACTGACCCAAGAACCGACGCTCAAGCCATCAAGGAGTCTTCTTACGTCAACATCCCAGTCATTGCTTTGACTGACATGGACTCCCCATCTGAATACGTCGATGTCGCTATTCCATGTAATAACAAGGGTAAGCACTCCATTGGTTTGATCTGGTGGTTGATTGCCAGAGAAGTCTTGAGATTGAGAGGTATCATCCCAGACAGAACCACCGAATGGTCCGTCATGCCAGATTTGTACTTCTACAGAGACCCAGAAGAGATTGAACAAAACGCCTCTGAAGAAGGTAAGACCACCGAAGAGACTGAAGCTCCAGCTGCTGAAGCTGAAGCTGAATGGACCGGTGAAACCGAAGAAGTCGACTGGGCTGCTGATGCTGCCCCAGCTGTTGAAGACGCTGTTGCTTCCACCTGGTAATTGTAATATTTAATCTGTAAAAAATATCATCAATTCGAACATCACATCCGGCTCACTTCTATGTTAATATAAAGATATCAACAAAATGTAGAACATATCAGAATGTAGTGTCCCAAGAACTGTTAGCTAGTCACCACGAACTGTTAATAGTTAAAGAAGGGGACGGTGAAATTTCATCAAATTCATCAAATTCATCAATTCATGAACTTCAGCCAATTTTCTCTATTAAGACACCTCAACTTTACTGCAAATGTAATGCTTCATTTTGATTGTACTTCAATGCTCCGTATAATTCCTTGTCTGTAAGCTGGTTGACTTCTTGGTGGATGGTTAAACCTCATCTCCCACATATAGTTACCCGGCTCTCGCCCATCCACTATAAAAGCCTCGAGATCGCCATAGTTTTTCAGTAATTTGTTTACCACGGATTACGGCCTTAAATCAAAATCCCTACCCATACTGCGAGAAATCGAGCTCTTATGTTGCCTTCGTTTTGAAGCTGACACTTTAAGAGTGGTATGGTCTTGAAAATCACGGCTCTGGCCATTCTACTGATTTTTATCTATTTGTTTTAGAGGTTTTGTTACTGGGCCCTCCCATATCAACACCCGGTTTATCGTGTACTTACTCTTCGATAGAATTTGCACTTCATGCCCGGGATATATTTTTTGTAGTATGGCAATTTCCGTGAAATTACAGTCATAACTAGTTGTACACTAGCCCAACAGTAGTGGACATAACCATTAGTGATACCCACTGACCATAACCACTAGTAGTAACACTAGCCACAGATCACATGAGTTTGTATATGCTTGACCAAAGGAGAATACGAGTCTTCAACTTTCAACCATTATGACTGACTGTTTATGGTAACCCATCCATATGTTCTCATTAGGGAACAACTGAATAAGTATTATACAGGAACAATTGGTTGATGTACGGGTTACAGTTCAAAACAACAGGATTGATTGTTATGTAATTCTATTGATGTGAGATTGTATGGACAAACACGAATCGCAAATAATCCACCTAGTTTGCTCTCTCGAAGTTACTTCCATTGATAAAACAAATTAAGCTTTATACTTTGGAATAATTCATTGAATGGGAGGAGTAAATGGAAATGAATGGAAATAAGAGAAATTGAATGGAAATGGAGGGAAATGAATGAATTCTCTAACAAATAAAACAGAATCATAAACGTGGGACATTGATCATTTTGGACCAATTGCGCTAGATTATTTCTTATGGTTTCTCTCGTTAACCACAGATTCTGCCAAGAATGTCCTACCTCTGTCTTCTCTAGTGTATACCATGGAAATGGGACAAGGGTATTATTTTCTGAGAGGTGTTCCTTCAACGTTTTCGTTAAACGTTTTACTTCACCCGTGGTAGTGCACGAATGTGGATAACCAAAAGCAATCCCTTTGAGAAATACTTGTTAGGTGGTGATAGAAGTTAAGCTCAATGCTTAAGCCTCAGCTAAAGCTTAAGCTTATAGACATCGGAAATTGGATTTTGGACTGCTTGTGATGGTTTAAACCCGAAAACTGCAAATATTCCCAACCTTCTTGAGCGATGGCTTGGTTGTTTTGGCTGCATTATTTTGTATTATTTTGCATTCTTTTGCACCGATCTGGCGATCTCCACCAATTACTTACTATAACAATAGTGAGTGTCACTGACTACTTACTATAACAATAGTGAGTGCCACTAACTATGACGCAATCAACCTATACCAAATGTCGCATGTCGTGCGGTGATTGGTGGTACCATTTGATTCATTCTCCGAGCCAAACGAGAACCCCTCCATGACCCCACCATGGTCCCATGGTCCCATGGTCCCATGACCCCTATGAACCTAGAAAATTCAGTGCCACCTGGTTTAAGCGTCGTTTAATAAATACACTAGATCCGAATATACCCCCATCCTTTTGAAGTAAGTGTAATATTCCCAATTGAGTGGATTTATTTTGGTCTTGTAAGCTGTCTTGTGTTATCACAATGGGGGCTCGCTTTTATACTGTTTGGGAAGTGCGACATTCGCGTGCATGAGGTTCACGAGCCCCCGCATCACCGGTTTCAATCACTTCAAACAATCCTGAATCTCCTTCAACTCCAATCATCTTTTGGCTCCAACTGCCCACTTCACCTGCTTATCTGATCGAATGAAGCTCGGCCAGAAATTCCACGAGTTTTTATACTCTTTGAGTACCAGCGACAAGTACTCCGAATTTGATTCTCGAAAATCGTTTAATCGTGTCAATAAGCCCGATGAAGACAAATTGCTTTATTCTCATCATAATGGGTCTTCGTCCGAGTTCATTAGCAATACTGGCGATGTTGAGCTCACCTCTGATGCTGGAGCCGGTGTCCATGAGGTCAAGTTGGCCTGGAGGCATATCAAGAATTGGATGGTGCGGTACCTGCCTGATTTGAACAGTTCGCTTCAGGACAAATGTACTTCTTCAGATTTGAATGATTTCCAAAAGGACTTGAATATCAAGTTGCCCCGATGTGTGATTGAATTCTACAAACTTACTGATGGCCAGTCCAATTTCGGCACCACTTCTACCACCTCAGGTGAAGGATTGGTGTTTGGATTGAAATTAATGTCCTTGGATGAAATCGTCATTGCCACAGAAAATTGGCGTAAAGTGGCTCGGTTGTTCAATGACCAGGCATCCACAATGAAACAGACCTCCAAATTGAGTGAATTATCCAAATTACCTACTAGTCATACTCATAGTAATCCAGTATCAATGAAATTCATCAATTCTGATTCCGGTAGTCAATCAAGTGACGCGGATTCATTTAATACTTCTTTCGATTTGGGAGAAACTCTTTCACATACTTCTAGATCTACATCTTCATTATCCACATTACCTGCTGCATCTACTGCCTTGAATATTCCACCTCAAAAATCCATACCACCTGGCTCCATTCATAAGACTTTCGCTCATCCTATGTGGATTCCCATAATAAGTGATGAAGTAGGGAATTATATTGGTATTGATTTATCGCCACCTCCTGGTGGTAATGGAGTTTATGGCCAAGTGATCATTTTCGGAAGAGAATTTGATACTAAATTAAGAATCGCCGATAATTTCGGTGATTTTCTCCTTTTGTTTGCTAATGATTTGGAAAAAGGTAATTGGGACATCAAAGGGAACCCCAAAAATAATTATGGAGATTTAATGATAGGAAGTGAAGGTTCATTGGTATTCGTGGATAAAGAAACCAAACTAGAAGAATTATATTTTGATGTACTAAAGAAAAGATGTATTAATCAATGGATAGAGAGTCTTCATAAATCAAATGCCGAACTCGATCAAGAAACTAAAAGTTTGATTTTGGAATTGAAAAGTCGAGATTCTTTCATTTTATCCTATAAAAACTCTCATGGAATTGATGAATTCATTAATAAGAATATTTCAAGTATCGACAATTTGAATGAACCCATCAATACCAATTCAGAAAACACATCGTTGGAAACATTACCTCGAGTATCATTGACTTCTCGTTCCAGTATAGGATCTACTTCACATTTACCCAATGTCAAGAGTCCACTTTCAAAAGATGTGACAGAAGAGGTATTGAAAGAAATAGATGTAAATCGTCAACAAGATGGTTCGATCAAAATGGCAGAAATCGGGTTTTAATGATAATGATGTAAAAATAACAGAATTAGTAATATATGCTAAATTACCTCAATTACCAAACTTACCAGAATTACCAAATAATTCTTTGTATATTTCCTGGTTCGCTGGCCCAAGTGAATTCATAATTGAAGAACACAAACATGATAAAAACATTCAATCCATTGAGCCATAAAAATTCAGCAATATGCCTTTGATTGTTGGTTGGCTTAATGAATAATCTGTACACTATCAAAGGTACGATATAATACCTTGGCTCGAACAACGGCGATGGAATGATGGTGAGACAAATGGCACCGACAAAGGTTAAGATAGTGATGGGACTTAACGAGAGTCTGGAAGATTTGACCAGGGAAAGACTATTGATGATGTTCCAAGTGCAGAAATGGTATAATGGAATGCAAACAATTTGGCCGTATGGATGATTTATCAACTTCTTGAAGATATAGAATGTGTAGTGCCTGTTGTCCGCCAACAAGAAAGGATGTATCACAGTGTAATTATCGATAATATACTTGATCAAGGCCATCAGTATCAAATTAAATATGATATTAAATCCTCTGAATTTAGTCCAGAACTTGACATAATTATTTATCGTTTTTGGAGCCAACCACACTGGCCAAGTGAAGAAGGTGAGGAACACGAAACAGTAAAACACTTGTACCACATGGGCGTTGATTACGTGGTTTTCTTTGTCTCCAAACGTGATGCCTCCATTGACAACCAAGAAACCTGCAAACGCAAGGAAATTGATAGCAAATGGAATTAATTGAGTCCAACTTCTAAATAGATTCTGGACAAATTGAGTAAGTCTGTTAATGAAAGATAACGATTCTCGGCCATTAGGATCGATTTTTCTATCGATCATCACCGACATGATGAATGCAATCCACACAATGTTCGTTTGTCTAAACCACAAACTGATGAATCCATATACTCCACAATGAATTGGACTAACAGGTCTGGTCACCGCATAGGACAATGCGAAAATAATGAAGATAGTAGACCATATATCGGTGTAGAACAAGAAGTAGTAAGGTACCAACAACGACTGGGATACAATGTTAATGTTCCAAAACTGGTTTCTATCAAAGTCACGTATTCTTTGGAGTGCTATTGGAAGGACAAACAATCCCCCAACCAAGTTGAGTGATCTGAGCACAGGAAAGCTGGAGCAGGCGTTGGTGATTCCAAACGCCTTCAAAACACCTGAATAAACGTACCCCAACAAATAAAGTCCCGGAGGTGTAGTGATTTTGTTGTCCCAGTGGCCAAAGTTACCACTGCAATAGACCTGGCACTGACGAAGATGGAAGATCTCATCTATGAATGGTTTGTGTATCAATTGTGACACTCTTTGTTGGACATACGCCCCGAAAGTGAAGAAGGCAATACAGGCAAGTGTCTCGCCGGTGAACCACCCTCTACGTGGATCGCTAGTTATCAACATTACCTTATTGAGTATAAGTGGTCTAAGGGTATCACCTTTTATGCTTGGTCGTGTCTGTACCGTGTTTTGAGTTTGGTTTAGTCTCCTCCACTTGATGAAAGTTCGCAGCCATTACTGGCCCCCCACATTAACCATCATAACATCATCTCTTACCTTTCTTAGTATTCTTCATAGTCTTCAGCCTTCTTCTTCTCTCAACCAGATTTCTTACTGGACCCTGTTGGAAAAGTCAGAATTCAGAAAGAATTCAGAAATGTCTAGTCCAATGGATTCAGGTTCCAGAATCATCCCCATGTCACTCTCACCCAAGGCTTACAATCGAGACAAAATGATCACTTCAATTACCGAAAGCCATTTAGTCTCAGGAATCAGTCGTAACAATTCTTCTCCTTCCACTCATATTGGATTCAGAGAAGATGTTCTCTTTCCTGAGTCGTTTAACTATACTTACTATCCCTTGCCAATAGGTTCAGAATGGTTGAGAATAGCTGCAAACCAACCCCAAAATCAAACCCAAAATCAACCCCAAAACCAATACCAGTATCAAACCGGTCCAGAAGGATCTCAACATGAAACAACACTTGCCATGGCATTAGATATGAAAATGAACTCTCATGTACTCCAATATAGTCCCTACCACAAACAAGCGGCTTCAGTCTGTCTCGACGTTTGGGATTTGGAGGGTCCGTTAGTCGCTACCACTCCACTACAATACATCATGAAAGGAATCAGTTTGCACCAAACACAACAACACACAGAAAAAGAGAAGCAGAAACAGCGGGACCAGAAGAAATGTACCTCCATCATGGCGGTAAGTATTCTTCAAGCACCGGGATTACGAAATGACTATTATTCAAACCTAGTGAGTTGGTCAGGTATGTCCCACAGAATCGCCGTAGGCTTGGGTTATAAGGTGTACTGGTGGGGTTGTGATAATTTTGTCCTGAGCACATTCTTAAGCAACACCAGACTGATCACGGCTCTCTCTGTCGGTCCCCATGGTAATCTCGTGGTGGCAGTTGAAGGTGGATTGTTGATGCTTATCGATGAAACCACCAATCAAGTCATGGATCGGTTTCAAAATGGGTTGGCAACAGTGTATTGCATTGTGTGGATATCAACTCGAGATTATCTTCTAGTAGGTAATGAGACGGGTGAATTGTGTATTCTACTGATAGCCAAGAACAAATTCCGAAAGCTTCTTGTGTTCAAGTGTGCCCAGCAACAGATTTGTGGTATGTGAAAGCCAATAGGTACGATAATGCTTACTAACAAACAGGAATCACTCTTAATCAGAAACAAACCGAGATGGCAGTGGGAAGCAACGATAATTGTTGTACGATATGGAATATTCACCACTTAATGAAGCCTGTGAGACTATTTGTGTTGCGCCACAATGCAGCTGTTAAAGCCATTGCCTACTGTCCTTGGTCAAATTCGCTTCTAGCGACAGGAGGTGGAAGCAGAGATCGGGTTATTCGCTTTTGGCATACTGGTTCTGGTACTCTAGTGGGTCAAGTTAAAACTGAGGGACAAATAACCACTCTAGTATGGAGTAAATATCGAAGGGAAATAGTTGCGACATTTGGTTTCGGCTCCAGCGAAACCCCGGTATTAATCACCGTCTACTCCTATCCAGGGATGATCCCATTACGTCAAGTGCCAACCTTGCCTAATTTGCGAATCCTTAGTTCAACCATGAGCCCGGAAGGTACATCAATTTGCGTTGCAGCGAACGACTACACGATCCGCATATACAACATATGGAAAAAGACTCACAAGCTTCACGCATCATCCGGTCCAGGGCCTGGAAACTACGGAAGTGATTTAATCGAGTTAAATGAAGGAATCTCAAGAGGTGCTTCCCCTGTTCATGGGGGCTCCGTTATCCGATAATTTTGTTGCGTCTAATTATAGTGACTTCCGTTACTCAGAAGGGAAAGCCCTGAGGGTATTTCTGACATAATCCACGCACCACAGCCCACGTAACAGTTACAGGGCAGAATATATAGGATCATCAAGATCCGCTTTATTAAAGATTACACCACTAAATTCTTTCATAATGTCTGGACCTTTGATCAATCGTTCGTTGACGACTATAAGAACCGAGTTGGAGTTCTTACAAGACCTGGAGGTAATCACCGAAGGCTTGTACAAGAAGCTTTTAGAAGCCCTTCCTCAGAAATATCAAAAGAATATGACACCATGGGGAGTAGAGAAAATTGGAGGTACTGCCCCTCCCTATGACTATAGTGCTCCTCCAAGTGGACCACCTCCATCTACCTATAAATTAACTGAAGAATTTGCTAAGACCTCCATCACAAACCACGTTCCGCCACCCAGTGAACCACCACGTTCTTTCGGATCCAAACCAGTTGGTTACTGCAAAGCATTATATGATTATCCTGGTACCGAAGCAGATGACATCTCTTTGACCAAGGGAGATCAAATTGCCGTTGTCGAGCATTTATCCGAAGACTGGTGGAAAGGTTACAAGAAAGGAGGAAGCCCTGAAAAACCAGGTGTTTTCCCTTCAAACTACGTTAACGTTATTTCCGAACAAGAGTTTCAAGCACCCAGTATCAATCGTACAGTGGCACCACCAGCACCACCAAAGGAAGAGAAACTGCAATATGGACCTCCTCAACATCTGTACTCTCCTGGTCCCGGCTATCAACCATCTCCCCCACAGTATAATCAACCTGTTCAACCTCTTCAACCTCAAGTCATGCAACAACAACCATCATACGGTGGATATGCCCAATTCCCTCCACCCTCAACTAATTACTACCAACAACCACCTCCGCAACAATTCGCTGCTCAACCCGCCCCTCAAGTGGTTGAACAACCACAACAACCACAAGAGCAATCCCAATTACGTAAATTCGGTGGTAAACTTGGTAATGCCGCTATTTTTGGTGCCGGTGCTACTATTGGTGGAGATATAGTGAACTCCATTTTTTAAAACATCACTGGGTGATGATATATAGTTTCAATAAACTCATTAACTAATGCTATTTACAAAAGATTATTTACGACTATCGGTGACAGTGTTCAACAATAAGGTGTCATTGTCTAACATGATTTTGTTAGGAGAATTGGCCAAAATACCAGCGATTTCTCTGGCGGTATCCAATCTCTTTAATTCAACGTAATCCTTAGATTTTTTGATGGCTTCACCAATCAACTCAGCAGACTTGGCTTCACCAGAAGCTTTGACCACCAATTGTTGTTTCTCTTGGATAGCTTTGTCAACCACAAAAGCGGCTCTTTGAGCATCTTGTTGAGCAATTTGTTTGGCTTCAACAGCTGCACTAAATTCTGGGGAGAAAGTCATCGAGGTCAAGGAGACATCATCCAATAAGATGTTGAACTTGCTACCACGACGGACCAAGTTCTCTTTCACTAAACGACTGACCTTTTCTCTTTGGGTGATCAATTGAGAAGCATTAAATTGTGCCACCACTGATTTCAACACTTCATTGACAATTGATGGCAAGACTTTTTCTTCATAATCAGAACCCAAGGTTCTGTAGATGTTTGGAAGTTGTCCAATGTCTGGTCTGAACAAAACTCTGCAAGTGATGTTAACCATTTGCAAATCCTTTGTACCAGTCAAGGAGGCGACATTTCTTGGTTTGGCACGGACATCATACACAATTGGTCTTTGGAACCATGGCAACACAAAGTGAGTACCTTCGGGGTATATTTGAGGTTGAACACCGTTGATACGGGAATAAATGATACCACGCTGACCACCATCGACATTGAACAAAGCATTTTGGGCAAATACAGTAACACCTCCCAAGAGCAATAGACCACCAAATCCTGCAAAAATTCCAAAGGGAGATTTTGGGGTGGTAGATCCAGAGTTACGGGCTTGTTGTGCCCTTCTTCTTAACTCGTTTGATAAGTTTTTCCAATTTTGATCACTCATGATGTGGTTGGTAGTAATTTGATTTGCCTCTGTTAGAAGTAATAGTAGGTGGTGGTTTGAGCCGTGCACTACCATAGATAAATAATTCACCTATTGCAATATTCATAGTTTAATTATTCATTAAATCCAAAAGGGAACTTAACTGAAACAAAGTACTTGCTTGGTGGAATGAAAGAATAATTTTGATGAAAAATCGAAGGCTACGTATTTTTTTTTGCTAAATTTCATCATCACTGAATGCTCATCCTTCGGGGAAGCATGAACTGAGAGGGTGAAAACATCGCCATTTTCTGTAAATGACACAACCAAAAGGTTTCAGGAGTTTTATTGGAGCCAATAGAGCCAAATCCTGCCCAATTAATTGATAATAGCTGAATTGTATTGCCAGTTACTTCTCAAGCAGTTCAAATAAGCTGGATCGGTATCAAAGTAATTTCAAGTGTTTCAATTGGTTCCAATTGGTTCCACCTGATTCAACTAGTCCCTATTTTTTCCCAATTGTTTGTCAATTCTTAACGATTTCATGAGTGAATGGGTCAATTCTACCAAGAAGCTACCCACTAAATGTCTGTCGACCTTAATAAGTGCGACAAAATCTCCATTTGCAACCTATGTTTTTCTAGTCATGTTCCACCATATCTGAAGACCATCTAACAGTTTCAATCGTTATGTAACCTTCCACGGCAGCTTTTGTCCATATATCTCAGGCTGTTTCTTTTTCTATCTCAGACTGTTTCTTGTTGAAGTCCATAAGTTTATTCTGAAGATCGGCTCTTTTAACATCTCTATTGAAATAACAACTTTCAGTTATGTAATAGACAAAGCATCAAAAAAGTTGGAAGATATGCAATAGTTTGTTCTGAACCAATTCTTTATCCTTTAAGAATGGATCCGTATTATCTTACCACCACGGAAAACAAGAGCATCCATAAGGACAACCACCAAACCAAACCTATATCCCTTCCGATCACCTCAGTGCCATTAATCTACAAACTAAAAACTAAATTATGGAGTTCTCATATGATTTTCTTGAAAAGTTGCATACCCCTAGAAACGACCCCTAAGAGTGCAAATATCTTATCAGCTAACTCATCAACCTAGCTACTCTGGAGCTATCGACCATTCTATTTTACAAATCTTCCTAAATTCGAGTCAAATTGATGGTATTTATTCTCTAGTTCAAACTAAACCTTATCAGCATATCATAGTTCGACTCTGACTACCTCTGACTACCTCTGACCAACCCCGACTAAGCCGCCATGGCAATGGGATGGTTCATGTCTGGTATCTGTCAAGGACTGTAGGGCCTAGATGATCACGGATTATGCGCGGAAATGTGCTTTTCCGAGGGGTTCACTGCTCGGTCCGATACTACAAAATATTCTATCCAAGCAGGCATGATGGCCACAGTTGCCGAAAATATCACCCAAGGTAACACGAAATGGAATCTAACGTTTCTCGGCCCGATATTTACCACTTATCAGAAGCATCGCCTTCATCATGCTCTTCGATATCTCATTATTCTTCTTCCAATTCATCATGCTTCATCACTGCCTTCGTGAATATGTGAGTCTGGGTCCCTAACTCTGTACACTAGCCTCATGCTACCCGTGCGAAAATCCAAATCCCGTGGCAGCAACGTTCGATGAGACCAAATAAGGAGAATCTCACAGAATCTTACCGAATCTCTTGGCCGTAACTGATTTGGCATTTGGCATTTGGCATTTGACACATTATCACCATTCTTTAATAGTAGACAGTGACTGATTTTGGTTACTTGGTTCTAATTGACCAATTCATACCACCCCCACCTCAATCTGTTTGCGCATCAGCCAACCTTCGTCCCCACAATATTTCACCAGTTCCGTATCATGCGTGTGATCCATGCTGCGGAATAGTCATCGTTATCCTGCACTCAGCCTTTGAAACAAAGAAACCTTTAAATAACTATAACTATAGCAGGATTTCCAACGTTTTATCCAAATTCAAAGTTTCAAACAACTCCAAGACAACTCTTTCAAATCCCTTCACATAAATGAAATTAACTATTATTCTTCTATTGCTATTCTCGCTAGGAAATACTTTACCTATTTCTGAACAGCCTGAAGCAGAAACTGAAGCACAATTCGACCTTGAAGTTAGATCGCCGCGTGGTTTTGGTGGTCGTTCTGGTGGAAGCTCTGGTGGTCGTTCTGGTGGAAGCTCCAGTGGATTCTCTGGTGGTCGTTCTGGTGGATCCTCTGGAAGTCGTCCAGCTAGTGGATACTCACCTTCTGCTGGCTACTATGGTCCTCGTGGTGGAGGACTCGGCTACTTCCCTGTACCTCTCTTGATAGGTGGTGCGGCCTTCCCTGTTTATGCCTACGCGTGGCATAGATCTGGTAAACAAAACAGACAAACAATCGTTATCCAAGAATCCTCTGAATGGACTGATTCACATGCAGCTTCTAAATGTCTTCGTAGTGATGACAAGAGTGTATCTGCTAAGCTGAAGGGAATTAAATGGTCTGATACTGCTAAATATAATGGAGAAGTTCCATTCAATATTCTTAAGAAGATCCTTCATCCTGATAAAGATTACTCAGTAACCAACAAAGATAAGAAATCGGGCCAAACTAAATGTGAAGCTCAAGGTGACGACGTTTCTCAAATTCAAGTTGCTCGTTATATCCATAAGTTCACTGTTCAATTTAGAGATTGTGACAGAGAAGGTGAAAATTGTGGTAGTTGGAGTGCTAACATTACTGGACAAGTTCCATTGAAGGGTTCGAAAAAGACAGAAATCGTTCGTGCCACTTGTGTAAAGAATGATGATGCATCTTGTTAGGTTATTCGTTGGTACTTGTTTAAATGGTTAAGATAATTTATTCAATGAATTCATCACTAAGCATCAATGTGTTTGAGGTGATTTCAGATAATACTTACTGTTACTCAATTATTCCTACTAATTTGCTACAAGTTATTTAGTTCAATCAAACCCTTCATATTTTAGGGTTGTTATTATTATTGTTATTATTATTATAAATATTATTATAATTATTAGTAAAGGTATTATTATTTCTATTGTTTTGTATGCCAATTAAATAGTTTTCATGAGGGTACTCCCTCATATTCATGCTTTTCGTTATATTCGTTAATAATTTTCTTCCAATGGCTTCTCCTATTGGAATGAATGGGAGGACTTCGGAATATCTTTTCCATAAAAATAAGAATAATTATGAAAACTGCCACCACAAATGATGGAGCAATTAATCTCACCAATTGAGTTCTGGTGACTGTTTGTTGATATGGACATTGTGCGTATGGTCCTCCAGAAACAAAACAGTTGGTCACGGTTATATCATTTAAATCTATCCAAACTGGAAACGGCAAATTATTGGACATCACTTGAGATTTTAATGAAAGTAATTCTATAATCAGTCTAGGAAGTGAGAATGTATAACCTGAAGGACAATTTCCCGGCTTATTTGCATCGAAATACCGCTTTTTGGTATCGGTAGGAATTTTCCAATCGTAAGGGTTACTATTGTTTTTGCAAGCATAATGAAATTCTTCATAACAATCTGACAATGCAAACCCTTCGGGGAAAAGTCCAACACAATGGTTACCTAATTGTTGTTCGGAGTCATCATAAGTGTCTGTTGAGTTATTTCCACCAGGAATAGGCATACCCACTTTCCATGACCAAAATGAGGAAGGAAGAAAATAGTCCCATAAATTAGATACTGAGAAATCTTCTGACGAATTGAATTTGATGGAGGGAATAATATACTGGGATGAATTCAAGATGGGTGAGTGACCACATCGTATATAATTCAAATAGGTTTCATTATTGAATGGATTGTTGGAATCATCAATAAGAAAACGGAAATGAGTATTCTGTGACATTTGATCGAATTTACTCACGCCATATGTGCGGTTGACCAAAGTAACACAATCACTGTATATGTTTGTATCACTGACGTGGGAAATATTGGTGGTCAAGTTTCCAGGAAGAAAAATGGCATTTCTATCGTCCATAGTGAAATTGTATGTAGAAGTAGATGGTAGTTCGTTTGAAATCACATTAATCAACACTCGGCGAAATACACTGAGAAGAAAGTTTTGCGATGAAGGCACTAGGATGGAGCTACCATTATAGTTAACCGTCAGACCAGAAACCGGAGGATGGGAAGACCGATAAGCTCTGAGGTCTGAGGGGCTATAGATATAACTTCCTAAAGCAGAGAACGTATCAAACAAAGTATGATTACCCCAATTACGGAATTCTGTCGTTCTTGGGGTATAAACCTGAGTGGTATTGGGAGCAAAGTTGAATTGTTTGAGATTGATTAAGAGTTGCACATAGTTGGCATCCATATTGGAATTTGTATTTCCAAAGTAAGTATTCATGTATTGGATCATCAGGTCTACCGTCAACTGCACTCCACATCTATAAGATTTGCCGTTCCATTGAAGATCTTTGGGTTCAGTGTCCAAAGTGGAGTTACTGGGAAATGGAGCAGGACACAATTGCCACTTATTGGTGATTTCATTCCAATATAAATCCAACATGTAAGTCTGTACTCCAACCAGTAACATCAGAAAGAACTCGTTTAAAGCATCGGGAGTATAGCCTTTTTTATCGAATACCAAAGTGTTTAGTGACAATCCGAAAGTTGAAAGTTGGTCTATAAAGACATCGCTGGACAAGTCTCGCTGGGATCGAGTGGAGATAGAAAGTTGTGTTCCGAGAACGGGCCAGTTTGTTAGGCCCATCACCATCTTGGTGAATAGTAAGAAAACCAACACCGGAACCATGGGAACTGGTAACAATTATAAACAGTAGGTTTGCATATGGAACGAAATTGTGCTGGGTAGTGCGCATACCACATATGTATTTGGGGTCAGGTGAAATAACTAGTTTAAAACATCAATGAATATTCAATATTTATGTTTGAATTGCAGTCCAAGATCTTTAGAAGTGCTTAGAAGTGTTAAGAAGTATTTAGAAGCTTCGATTACAATGTGAATTTATTTGTGGGAAGCTTTTTTTACTGTTTAAAATCACTTAGAGATCATAGAACAAGCAAAGAGCATAGCCACCACCCTCAAACACTTTTATATCTCTCTATGGTCTGTCAAGTTATAGAAAACATCATCCCCAAGTAGAATAGCGGTGATTTGAACGATTCACTTGGATCTCATCTGAGTGTCTTATCATATACCTGCATACAAACGCGTTCTGTTCTCATGCAGGCCAGTATCAACAACACAGGTTACTGCCTAAATCCATACCCAAAATGGCAGCAGTGCTCGAAGATGTAGTGGAAGGTCTCAATGAGCAACAGAGAAAAGCTGTTCTATCACCTAACAGCGGCCAGCTTCAAATCATAGCTGGTCCGGGCACAGGAAAGACGAAAGTACTCGTATCTCGAGTAGCCCATTTACTTCTAAATGAAGAGATACCACCTCAAAATATTATAGTCACCACATTCACCAAGAAAGCTGCCAATGAAATGACAGAAAGACTCTGTGAAATCCTCAAAAACACGTCTATCGAAGTAGAAAGGCTTCTCATTGGAACTTTCCATAGTATTTGCTACCGAATCATAAAGACATACGGAAAGAAACTCAACTTGAATGAATATCACATTGCAGATGAAAGAGACAGCACGCATATCATGAAAGAGATTTTATCGGGACTTTCGCCCGAGGATATGGATTATTTGGAAGGATTTCCAGAAGAGATCAAGTCAATGCGAAATGAAGCGGATTCAAAATGTAATGGATATGATTCAAAGAAAGTAAAACAACAAATTTCCAAACTCAAGTCGGCAGGAATGAATGCAGAAGAGTACTCAAAGATTATAAGCCATAATAGACCTTTATCCATACTATACACCAAATATCAAGCAAGGTTGAGTCAAGAAAAGCTACTTGATTTTGATGATTGTCTTCTCTACTGTCATAAATTGCTATCGCAATATCCCATATTGAATTTTATTAAGCATACCCTTGTTGATGAGTTTCAGGATACCAACGAAATTCAATTAAGATTGATGTATTTATTTGCTCGAGGTCATCCTACCGATGTAAAATATCAGAATAATGTTACCATTGTTGGAGATCCAGATCAAAGTATTTATGCATTTAGAGATGCTCAATCTATAAATTTCACCAAGATGAAGACTAATTATCCCAACTGTTCAATCATCACATTAAATCAAAATTATCGATCAACTTCGGATATTCTAAACTTTTCAGAAACTATTATGAGACAACAAGATCAAAGAATTTTGAAAAATCTTCAGTCTCAGAAACAAATAAGTTATAAGCCAGTTTATACCAATGTCAAGTCAAGTGAAGAAGAAGCACGTTGGATCTCTTACCAAATTGAGCATTTATTAGAATTACCTGAAAATCCTATTAAATATAGTGACATGGCCATTCTAGTACGTACAGCGTATCAAACAAGGGTTCTTGAACATGAATTCGTCAAGAAACGGATTCCATATTTCATGGTGAAAGGAAAATCATTTTGGGAAAGGAAAGAGGTTTTGGCTATAATGGACTATTTACGAGTCATTGCCCATGATAATGACAGAATAGCATTTTTAAGAACAATAAACTTACCCAAAAGAGGTATTGGGGAGAAGACCTTGAGTGTTCTCGATAATGTTCTAGAAGTTGCTCAAATCAGCAATGAAACAGTGATTGATGCTTTAACAAGAATCACTTCAATGGACTCAAACAATAAAATAAAATTAACTGCGAAGAATAAAGAATCCATAATAGAATACTTGAATATTATTAAACAATCCAGGCAACAAATTGAAGAACTTGAAGATTTATCAAAGGTTTCCCCTGAGGAAAAATCACAAAAACTTAAAAAATTTTTTAATCATATATATGAGGATTCAGGGCTCAAGAAAGAATACCAAAATGATCAATCAATGGATTTGAATATTAACGAAGTTTTAAATCAATTCTGTCAATTCACTCCTCAAGATGAAACCATTCCTTTATTTTTAGGAGGTACCAAAGATGATCTAAGTCCTGATGGACGAAATTTTGTGGCTCGGTTCATTCATTCAGTGGGTTTATATGAAACTGACTCCAACACCAAACAGGATGAAGAAAAAGGAAAAGTGTCAATTTCTACTATACATGGGTCCAAAGGTTTGGAATGGCCAATAGTATTTGTTCCTGGACTCTCGGAGAATTTGTTACCAGCTCGATTTGCATTAGATGGTGGTGGAGATGATGCTGCTAATGAAGAAAGAAGGTGTTTCTACGTTGCCACCACTAGAGCAAAGACTTTACTTTATATCTCATCTTATACTGAGAAATCACCTAGTGGAAATTGGGGTCGCCGGCCAATTGTTGAAATATCAAGGTTCATCAAACCATTAATTAAAGGTAATAAATTGGTTCAATTTCAAGATGCATTTTCGAATTGGAATAATTTGAAAAATCTATATTCACTATTGGGAAGAAATGAACCCAACCAATCTACATTTAATTTAGAACATTTTCTGAAGTTATATCAGACAAGACTGAAATCATATCTTAATGGAGAAGATTATGGATTGAATGGTGAAATGTTTAACAATGTCGGTACGAAACCTTCTAATGACAATGGAATGGGATTTACAAGTGCCAAAAAGGAATTTGAAAGAAAACGGTTGATTCCACAATCGAAAGGTTTGGGGTTCAAAGCTCCTCGGATGGCACCAAAAGAGACTTTCAACCTTAAAGCTCCTCCTCGATCAGAATCTACACAGACTTCCAATGATTTGAAAA
Source organism: Suhomyces chickasaworum (assembly GCA_030568495.1). Classification (NCBI taxonomy): domain Eukaryota; kingdom Fungi; phylum Ascomycota; class Pichiomycetes; order Serinales; family Debaryomycetaceae; genus Suhomyces; species Suhomyces chickasaworum. The sequence continues at coordinate 29,498 of JAJMGF010000050.1, forward strand.
GCTCTATATTAGGTAAGTTACCTATTTCATATCCCAAACCCAAATCAACTACTCTTAATGGAATGTTACATACCGGTTCCATCCAAGTTCATGGGGTAAATCTGTCTGGTTCAGCCCCCCAATCCGGGTCTAATGCATTGGCTTCAAGCTTGGTCAAACATAAGCCAGTTGGAGCTCCAAAGGGAAACAAGGCACCGGTATATATTCGTGGAGCCATTCCTGCTCCGGTAAGCAAAAGGGCACCTACATATATTCCAAATCGTCGAAGTTGATTATAATTGATTATAATTGATTATAACTCATATATTTCGAATCGTTGATGTTGATTATAATTGATTATAATTGAGTTAAGTTAAAGTTTATGTTGACTAGGTATTCATTATATAACACATCTATTTAGTAATAGTAAACGACCATGGGACAGTCAAGTGAGTGTATTTATCGTCATCGACGAACTTGGAAACGGCAGAGTAATTACCTCTAGCCAACATTCCTGAAGGTGCCTCGACTTCAGAAAACTTTCTTTCATAATAAGGCTTGTCAGTAGTGTTTGGAGCATAAGAGCCTAATGGTTCTTCCACTTTCTCCACTCTGATACCGGCTTTCTTGACGGAATGCAAGTATTTCAATCCAGTGACGATTTCGTGTTGAACACGGAACTTAACCACCAACTGATAAACTGCTCTCTCTTTGATGGAGAATTTGATCTCTTTACCGGCAATGGTGTTACCATTGGCATCCTCTAAGTTGATGATTATAGGTTTCAATTCAGGTTGCTCGGGGAATTCCAATCCCAACTCTACCACCACGACCTTTCTGGAATCACCAGCTTTGACTGGGTATGGAGTGGAGTTGTCGGTTAATCCAAGTGATGCCTTCCATTTGGCCAAACTTTCGTCTTCAGCATCAAGCTTGGTGTATTCTTCGATGGTTTTCTTTTCACCAACGGTGTAACCTTCGGCGGTTTCAGGAACCAAGTCGTCGTCGTTAATGTGGGACATGGTGTTGTGGATGGAAAGGATGATCCACGTCTCAATTTATGTTAGACGAGGTCTGCACGACCAGTCAGGCACCGAGATAGCGGTGAGCGGGTTCGTGCGGGAAGTAGTAGAAAATACACCGCTGCGCTAGGGAGGCGGTGCCAGTGCATACCTGTACTGTAGAGGAGGAGCCGCTACTAATCTGCCACTGCTGGGCGAGCTTCCACCAGTCCGTAGTACATTAGGGCGTAGAACAGGGCGTAGAACAGGGCGTAGTGCTCCATTTAATTCCCATGGCCCACCCCCAAAACACAACCCATATCAACTACAACCACCATCATCCCTAAGCTTTTCATATGTTCATAAGTGTGTTTGGAAGTGTAAATATCTAAGGGTTTTCGCTGTCATCACCACATTCTAACTATGTGGGTTTTGCTCGTATAACCAGGGTGAAATTTTGTCTTCTCATGCGAAGCCTTTGGCCATATGCCCTATCGCCAAATCGCCCTGTCGCCCTGTCGCCCTATACTTGGCGAAGTTGGGAATTCCAGAGCAAAGGTAGCCATAAACTTCGATGATCTTCTGATCTTCTAATCTTCTTGCCTAAAGCCACTTCCGTCAATCCCTGCATAAATCACCGAGGCGAATCTTGACAAATTTATTAACATCTTCTTAGTGTTTAGTTAGTTCCGATAAATTGTGGTAAAACTATTTACTGATGAATCGGGCCGTCGGTCCATTGACGGTCTGGTTAATTCGTTCCATGTGTCATGGCAATTGAGGGTAGTTAAATAGAGAGAGTTTCATTCAATTCAATCAGTAATTACATTGAGAGAAGGGAATCAGAATCTATTTCTGTCTCACTGGCTTTCTCTGTCTCACTGGCTTTCTCTGTCTCACTGGCTTTGCTTCTTACCATTTTGGTTAGTACGGCGTAGTGGCACAGGTTCATTTTTAGTCCTCACTAGTCCTATTTCGGCAGTGTAGTCGCATTGTTGTGGGAAGACTTACAATAGCTAATTATGCTAATTATGCTAATGCTAATTTTGTTGATCAATGTAAAGACTTTAGTTCTCTCCGTGTTTGGTAATCTAGAGACTGCTACTCAAACTGTTAGGTAAAGTGCGTCATAAAATTCAAACAGATTCGGATTAAAATTCATTTAATCATCTCGGAGTCTTGCTGATATAATCTTTTATATAACGGTATTGAAGCATGATCCATGAGAAATGATTAACTCCAAACTTAAGTGAATTTTGGAGTTTTCATATTTGATATTTTCGAATTGATACACTTTTGTTAATTATATTAATTTTACAAATTTCTCACTTATTTTCACCTTTTTCAAAAATTACTAATTCTAATAATTAACTATTAATTAATTAATAATCTCTAAGATAATTAAGATGATGTTCAAATCATTTAAACTCAACAAATTTCCACTTGTAACTTTCATGTTTCATGGGATATGGGATATTTCTCCTTTTATAAAGTGCATGTTCCATACTTGATATTTACACGTTAGCATTCCCTAAAATCACAGATCAAACCACCCAACTGATCCATTCATTTCACTTTCATTGAAATCACCATGAAAACTTAACCCTCAACCCTCAACCCTCCCCTCTCTATACACACCCAATCTGTCATTACCTTTCTCTGTTCATTGGCTTATCTTGCTCTTCTTGGTTAATCTCTCTTATGTAACTCGCAATTTGTTTTTACATGTTCTCCACAAATGGTACTGATCTAGGTGCGACCTCAGGTCGTGCTTAGTAGTAATTGACCTTCAACTACACCTATATCTAAAGCTTACAAATACCAACGGACATGAGTGCCGATGAAGTAAGTACCTTTGAAGCCTCTTCCGATGACATACTAACCTTCAGATCAGGACCAAGCGATTGGCCAAGCTAGCAGCAGTTCGGACTTCTTCCGAGCTGCCTGGTCCAAATACAGGTGGCGAAAGCGTCAATCAAAATCTTGGTCAATCCAGCTCCTCGAAAGCTTCGACTAGCCCCAAGACATTCGGAGACACTCAATCTCAAGCTGACTTGATCTCCGAACCAGAACCAGTAAGGGTTGGGCCAGAATCTTCCCCTAAAGTGAATCAAACCCAAAACAGTGCCACCTCAGTTCCACCAGCAAAAGTACCAAAGATCAACATTTCTCCGGAGCAAGAGCTTTCCCAATGGATTGTAGGATTTATTGAGAAAACCTTGAAAGCCAGTCCTGCTCCAGGAAAGCTTCTCCATTTGCAATCTTTGAATGAAGAACTTGCACAGGAGGGATTTCTTACTCAGGATCACTTGGAAACTGTATTCATGGAGATCTTAACAGATATCGGGATTCCTTCCAATCACCCCACTACTATGGACTACTTGCTCATGGTATACCATAAAGCTTACTCAGAGAGACGTGCGTTACCTGTCAAGGGCTCCTTATATCAAGAAAAGTTGGTAGTAATCAATGAAGTCATTAGGTTGTCGACATCATACGGTTTCATTTGCTTCCAAGTTCCAGAAATGTTCTTAAAGAATTCTATTCCTGACGCTGTCAACGTGTTTGTCAAAAAGTACAACGAGGTCAACGCATTCTTGAACGATATCATAAACACCAGTATTGATCAAGACTCACTACTTGAATTCTTGAATGTCTTCTTGCCTACGTTAAGTGCTAAAGCATATGAAGTGAACTTGAATGATCGAACCTATGTCAACTACGTTTCACTTATGGAGATCTTTGTCAGTTCCAAACCGGTTGCGGCAATATTTTCTCAAATCGATGGATTCCAACCTCCTGATCAAACGAATGGATTGGACTTCGAACATAAAACAATCTTGGGGCCATTTTTAAGATTGTCTCCTCTTGACGAGAAATCGAGTGTTTATTATTTTTCTGATGACGTTAAATCGATCTCCAAAGTCCAATTATCAAGCATTTATGATTCCATTTTCAATGAGTACAAGTTTGTGTCCGATAGACTATTCTTTATTATGGATAAATTGGTTCGTGGCTCACCAGAAACTAGAACTGCTTTGTTACAATGGCTTGGTAATATTGTAAATGTTAGTCATCTTAGAAGGGGTACCCATGCAGATCCTAAGAAATTGGTAAGCAATGCTATGATGTATAATCTTACTCTCATCTTGGTAAGATTGAGTTTACCATTCTTAGATTACCCGATGTTTTCTAAAATCGACAAAATAGATTCGGAATATTTTGCAAAATCTTCATTACTTGACATCAAAGATGAATCAAGAATCAATTCTTCTATTAAGGAGGTATCAGAAGAAATGGAGCAATTAGATGGAAATGCAAACTTTATTTCAGATTGCTTTTTCTTAACCTTATCATACTTACATTATGGAGCTGGAGGTATTTTTCTTCAATATGATAAACTTAAAAGTCAAATCGATCAATTTCAGCAAAGAATCGAACTTGTGGAAAATAACCAAATGCCACAAGGTGGAAATCCAATGATGCTTCATTTATTGAGAAATCAGTTACCGGCATTGAACAAGAATTTAAATCAATTATTGGCAACTAAGCAAGCCATCCAAGCAATTTTCAGTCAAAGAGTAATCCAAGAAGAGTTTTTTGATTTCATTATTGGTGCTACAACTTTCATCACCAAATTAGTTGATCCAACCAGTAATTACCCCAAGCACAAATTAAAGATTCCTTTGTTCCAAATTAATGAAGTATCTCAGTTGGATGATCATGATTTTTTGAAAACAAAAACTCCTAAACCATGGAAGTATTTCCCTGAATTTATTTTGGAAGGAATCATTAACTATTGTAAGTTTTCTACCAATTTTAGAGGTTGTCCTTTAGTTTACAATCAAGAAAAGCTTTCATTATTTGTTGAATTCATAATCATACTTCTTAGATGTCCCGAATTAATTGGAAATCCTCACATGAAGGCTAACTTGGTGGAATTGTTATTTATTGGATCATTACCTATGTCCAATGGGGAGACAGGTTTTATGTCACCATTGTTTATCAGTAATAAGTTGGTATCTGATAATATCTTATACTCATTATTGGACTTTTATGTGATGGTAGAAAGAACTGGTGCGTCATCTCAATTTTATGACAAATTCAATAGTAGATATTATGTGTCAGTGGTTGTTGAAGAACTTTGGAAAGATCAAACTTTCCGTCGTCAGTTGGGAGATTATGCTACTAATAATGTGGACTTCTTCATTAGATTTATTGCCAGAATGTTGAATGACACCACATATTTGTTGGATGAAACCTTTAATGAGTTGAATTCTATTCACAAATATCAACAGGAAATTAAAATTAGAGCAAGAGGTGGTACTATCAATGAAGAGTTGGGTACAGACGAGGAATTACAATCTAAACTTCAATCATCAGAGAAAACTGCTAAATCATATATGGGATTGAGTAACAAAACCATGGAACTTTTTAAATTATTCACCAAGGAAGTTCCAAAAGGATTTGTATTACCAGAGATTGTTGATCGGTTAGCGGGCATGTTAGATTACAATTTATCAGTGATGGTGGGACCTAAATGTGTTAACTTGAAGGTTGAACAACCGGAGAAATATAATTTCGAGCCCAAGAAAACTTTAGGAGATTTATGTGAGATTTATTCTAATTTAGCATTTGAGGATAAGTTTGTTCTTGCAGTTTCCAGAGATGGAAGATCATTCGATTTAAGTTACTTTCAAAAAGCCGAAAAAATCTTATCTACTAGAACATACACTAATGCAGGTATAATTAGAAATTTGATTGAATTCGCCAAAAAAGCAGACTTACAACGTCAAGTGGATGAAGATGAAGAATTAGAATTGGGTGAAGTTCCAGATGAATTCTTGGATCCTTTGATGTATACTTTGATGGAAGATCCTGTGATTTTACCAGGATCCAAGATTAGTATTGATAGATCAACTATTAAGGCTCATTTATTAAGTGATGCTACTGATCCTTTCAACAGAATGCCACTTAAACTTGATGATGTTGTGGAAGATGTTGAACTTAAGCTAAAGATTGAAAGCTTTAGGAGAGAGAAAAAGGCTGCACGTTTAGCAGAACAAGAACAAGATATAGAAATGAAGGATTAGAAAGAAATAATACACCCCCAAATTTATAGTTAAATACAATTATAACATCCATCTAATTGTAACATCCATCGAATTATAGCATCCAAATAGGAGATAAGTTGATAGTACAACTGTAAATAAATCTACATTAATTCTAAACTTAGAAGTATATTAACTATGGTACGGGGTTGACTTAAGCCTTGATAGCGAATCTTCTTTGTGGGTAAGCGATTCTTTGCTTTCTAGCCTTTTCGGTTTCCTTGCTCTTTTCAGACTTAGTCAATGCTCTTCTGAGGGCTCTGGTCTTCTTGGCTCTCAAGTCCTTTGGTTGGTACTTCTTGGTAGAGTAGAATTCCTTAACGGTTTCTCTTTGGTTCAAGTTGATGACAGTCAAGACTCTGGCGATGTTCTTTCTGACGGTGTGGATCTTTGGCAAGGATGGTCTTTGTAACTTTTGGACCTTCAAGTTGGCCAACTCTTGCTTCAATTCAACCAATTGGTTTTGCAATTGGTCCTTGGACTTGGTACGTAATTCGAAAGCTTTGACGGCAACCTAAACGTTAGTAATGTTCTACTTGGAGTTAAGTGTGTAGGGGAGTGGATTCAACCGGTGAGATGACTTTTGGATAAGCTGCGCTTGATAGTTTGGTCAACAAATAGATGAAACTCCCTGTATATCATGCCATGATCATGTTGTGTTTAAAATCTTGAAAATACCATTGGTTCATCCATATTTCATTACTGATAGTTCAACCACTAACAACAAAGTAATCGAGGAAGATGCCCCGGAGACTGGGATTTGGGCTGGTAACTTCGCTTGAGTTTCATGTCATTCATTTGTCATCGTCTTGTATCAACTGCTCACACACTAAGTTCTGTTTCACCACATACCATTGTAACTAATGAATCGATATACTAAAAGAAGTTTTGATATAGTGAAAAATTTTTTTGTTCTTTCACAGTGAGAGCGGTCTCGCACGACCAGCTACCATCGACATAACCTGTAATCTACAGTGAAGATGGTTTGTGGGTTTTGCATGTTAGTGAAGAAATTAAGTGCGCCTGCGACCGCCTAATTAGGATAAAGCGCCACACGTGCACCAGGGCTTGAGCCCTAATGAACCAGTTCAGGAAACTTTCTAAGGCACTACTAGCTACTAAGACACTACTAAGCTACTAAGACCTTAATGAGGCGTTTCTGGCTCGCTACGAGTAGTATTGACCACGCTCATGACAGGACGTTGAAACGTCAGCCATGCGGCCGAACATTTTCACCTGTCACCAAACTACCACTGAGTCTATTGAACTGGTGTTGTGACACTTGGGTTGTGGTGTCGTATGTTATGGTGTGTCGTTTGTTATGTCTGTTCAGTTTGCGACACGTTCCTGGATCGCTCGCGGACTTATCGCAGATCACCACGATAAGTATGTAGACTAAAGTCCTATCGACAAGACAATTGAAGGAGTCTAGATGGACACTAGGAGGATAGACAACAGGAAAGACAATAGGAAGATCACTAAGGCAAAGAGTTGATCAAATCAACTCAAATCCCGCTAATCAGATCCCTAGGAGTCCTAGGCCTTAGTGTAGTAGTTCCAACATTAGGGAGTAATGATCCAGTGGTTGTGAAGTTGGAGTTGGGATGGCGGTGGACTTAATGGTAGTTATACTTGGTCTAATGACAAGTGGTAGTTCGGGTACCGGAATAGCAAGTCAATCACCGAGGATGTGATACGACACGAGTCCCTGAGATTGATACGTGGCATGCGAGTGTCGTTCGAGTGACCAATCATAGGAGGCCAGGCCAGAGGGGTCACCAGGCGATAGCTAGGCATAGAAATGGTAAAGATCATAAAGAGAAGAGAAGAAGAGGAGAAGAGGAGACGATGATAAAGAGGAGAAGAGGAAAGGATGATGATTGTTTGGGTATTTCATAATGGAATGTTCTATTGAGTGAATCACTCCAACCTCCTAATTAACTACATTGGTAAAACAATACGATGAGTAAAACTAGACTAAATAGTTACTAGCATAAAAGAACTGGACATGGCAGCAAAGTACCGGATTGATGATCCATTCAAGACAAACGATGTTTATATATGTATGCTAAAACTCACCAGTGCCTTGACGATTAATGCTTCAAACTGCTTCAACTAGGAGGAGTTTTTCAAGTTGGTGGACAACCATTCCAAACCTTCGTATAAACCGTCACCAGTAGTAGCACAGGTAGCTTGAATATACCATGGTCTTTGACGAATGGAGTGTAAGCCGAGCTTTTCGGTTATTTCTGCGGCATTCATGGCATTTGGTAAATCTTGCTTGTTAGCAAAGACTAACAACAAGGCATCTCTTAACTCGTCTTCGTTCAACATTTGTTGTAATTCTTCACGAGCTTCGGCAATACGATCTCTATCGTTAGAATCAACAACGAAGATGATACCTTGAGTGTTTTGGAAATAGTATCTCCATAATGGACGAATCTTATCTTGTCCTCCGACATCCCACACAGTGAACGAGATGTTCTTATATTCAACGGTTTCAACGTTGAAACCAATGGTTGGAATAGTAGTAACGATTTCTCCCAACTTCAATTTGTACAATATGGTGGTCTTACCAGCAGCATCCAATCCAACCATCAAGATTCTCATCTCTTTGTTACCAAAGAGGTTGCTGAATAATTTAGAAAATGATAATCCCATCGTGTCCCCTTTGTTCTTATTACTTCGATTCTTGATCTATCAAACTTGAACAAATAGATTGATTGATTGATGAATTCAATTCAAAAAAGAAGCTGATTAAATAACAACAAATCAAAAATCGATTCAACGAGAATCGAATCAACGAAAATTTTTATTCACACACGCTCTTTTTGGGGGATTCAACAAAGGGGCGAGAAGGAATTTAGGGAAGTTTGGGGGGTTAAACAACAAGGTTTAATTACAATTAGATGAAGTATTTGAGATCTACAGATGAATTCAACCCGTTCTAGGTTGTTTCTGGCTTTCTACCATGTGCGATCGCGGAGTTATTGTGACGTGTCGATTTGGACGTGGACGTGGATTTGGACGTGGACTGAATTGGACGCGATTGAGACGAGGCGAAACCGAGCAATTATGGGAATGTGAATGACACGACAAGAATAGTGATGGAACGAAATTGATGAAGTGTAGGAACGGAGGAATATGATGGTAGAACTTCCGTCATATGTAAGATCCCGGAGACGATGAAGATTTGGGTGGATCCGAGGCTACAGGGAATAGAGGGATAGAGGAATAGAGGGAATAGAGGAATAGAGGGAATAGAGTCTATAGAGGGAATAGAGACTAGTGGTGGTGTGAGTGTGTTAGGTGGCATTTAGCGAGGGACCAGTGGATCATTCGGTGGCAATAGTATGGTATTGGTAGTGCGAGCTCTCGCTACAGATCACATTATAAGAATTATACTAGAGTTTATGGTGGTGGAAATCATCGTATATTATGAAGATGGATTACCGGACCATATTTCTAGAATTGGGGTGTTTCTATGTATATACTATTGGTAGCAGTCCGATTCTAGGTAATCGTAGGGAGATTTTGTCTAGGGAGATTTTGTCTAGGGAGATTTTGTCTAGGGAGATTTTGTCTAGTGACGGAGTCTTGTCTAGGGAGGGGAGTTTGTCTCGCTGTTCGTGGTGCGATAGTTAGTGGTGCAATTGAGCAATGTGCTATGGAGTGATGAGCTATGGAGTGATGAGCTATGGAGTGATGAGCTATGGAGTGATGAGCTATGGAGTGATGAGCTATGGAGTGATGAGCTATGGAGTGATGAGCTATGGAGTGATGGAGTGATAGAGGACATGAAGTTGGGTGAAGATCACATGTCAATTGAATGCCCCAATTTGGTTATTAGCCATTAGCCATTGATAATTGATAATTACTGCTGATCTACCAGTACACTTGAGCGATGCTAATTTGGCTGTGTCGCATGGGTTTCATCTCATCAACCATCAGCACTATCACTGAAATCAACCACTAGATATTTAAAGCCAACTTGGAAGAAATCAGTAGTATAAGCCAAAAAGCTCTCAAGCTCCGACCAAAGTTCTAGATGGGAAAAGATTGTTCGAGATGGTTTTAGTGGTATGGAGTCTAGTCTTTTTTTCAACAGAACAGGTAATATAATAACTTGAAGTTGATTAAAATCAGACCAATGGCCTTGAACTGAACATTTCGTAAGGATCTGAAGTTTGGTTTGATTTTGAATTTGCTTTCAAATTCTGGAAGCTGTTGGCGAAGCAGTCATGGGAATAAATCGTAGAAGATGTAGAAGATATTCAATAATATAACTTTTCACATAAGTTGATTGATTGGTTGAATAGTTGATTGGTTTAATTAACTAAATTCGGAACTAGCAAAGTTTGAAAAATTTAGTTTGGGTGCAAAAAGCCAATGGGAACTGTCATGTTAACAATAGGAGAAAATGAGAAGATGAGAAGATGAGAAAATGGGAAGATGAGAAAAATCTTGAGATTTCCTTCACTCTAATCGATTTTATTGTTTTTTTGTCTATTATCTTGATCTAGAAGTATTGCAGTATGGGTTTTGACAGTTAATAATTAATTTTGAGTAGATTCGATAGATATAATTAGATTTGTCATGTATCAAATTTTGCTGGATATACTCAATTTTGGTGGATATATTTAATTTTGGTGGATACATTCAATTTGGATTCTGATGTTTATTCTTTATTACATTGATTATTCATGTGATGATATTAGCTTAAATATGATAGGGTGATTGGGCAAGTATTTTGCAAATTGTGATTACTTTCCAACATTCATCTTGCACTTTGAGAACAGTTGAAGAGCTCTGATAAATACAGCATAATTGACATCTTTGTTATCTTGTTCCCAGTATATTTCTGAGAGACGAATGTGCCATGGAGGATAATCTTGAAGATCAAGCAATGGACCAAAACTAATCACTAAATCAGGTTCTGGACCCACCAATTCGATAAGTTCTTCATCAATGAGCTCAATGCTAATGTCTTTCACCGACAATTCTTTATTGATAGCTAGCTCACACATGGTCTTGGTGAGTTCAACAATGGTAGGCTTTCCATCCACCCGGCTCAAAAGAGTTATTTCAAGGTCGGGTTTTTCTGCTTTGCTACTATAATGAACAATATTTTTATGAGGGATCTTGATGCAATAGCTGGGAATGGAATCGGTTCCAAAGTATGTGGCAAATTTCTTACCTAAATGCTTGTTCAACAAAGGAAGATATGCCGAGTGGTTTTTGGTGACAAGTCCACTATACTCGTAGATGCTAAGGTGAGGAATACCTGCTGACACAGTCCATGCGGATATTTCACTGATTTGACTAATAAGTCCATCAATACCACCATTTTCGTCGTCCTCATCTTTCAAGTCCAAAATACACGACACATTCTTGGGGATCTTGGAGAGTTTGTTCACGTCATTGCGGATGACATGAGGTGAATTATTGGGATAATAAGCAAGAGTATGATATTTCAACACCACTTTTCGATAGACGTATTGGATGCTTTTATAGATGGAAAGAAGGAAGAAGATCTGGAGCAACAATGCATGGTTGATTACAAACATTATTGAATTCAATATTCCATCATTAGGGTTCTGGCGGGAAGAGGGAGATCTGGTTAGCACTCGATTGAGGATGTTTCCCGGGGGTTTCCGGGTCTTTGTCACTGCTTCCGAGGCAGCAGCACCCGCTGTTGCTACCGAAACGTCAACAGGAGGAGATCTTGACATTAAATGGTCACGTTTGGGGTTGGCCAGCTCGATAGTCATCACTAGCGCTACGTGGTTAACAGTGAGAACAAGAATAGCTTACACGTGAAATATAAAATTGTCGGGCCTGTATATAGAAGGAATGTATATAAGCGTCAGACATGTGGTTAATATCACGTGATGTTAATCCTTTAAACGGTGGGAGTACGACCCTGATTTTTTAAATGAGCCGCGCACGACTAAGTAGACTAAAGCAGCTAATTTCCCCAGATCTGCAACATGATCCCCTAATCGCCCCACCCACTAGGGAAGCCTCCACGATCCTCGGGGAGATACCCCCACGCGCAAAGGGCTGATTCAGCAGATCTCTAATATTATGAATAAGGTGGGGGTGCTGTGACGAGGTGGGTGGTTGTATTGGAAGTTGAATAGAAGAATCACGAGATACCGATGAAATGTCAACCGATATGGAAAGGATTCCAGTCATTGGTGGAGAATTAGTGGTTATGGTGGGGACAACTGGCACATGTGATATGCGTTTGACTAGACAGCATGAGTAGAGAAAGATTAATGGTGGGGGATTGGAGGTGGGGGATTGGAGGTGGGGGATCTGAAGGTGAGGATCTGGGATGATATTCTATTGTCGCGGTAAAACGTGGTGAGGAACTATTCTGTCGCGGTGGGTTGACCAACTTAGGGAGACCATTACCGATTTCCAGTGACTAGCGACATAATAGACTATTAACAGTGACCAGAGTTTTTCTAGTTTTTCTAGTATTCTGTGTTCTGGTGTTCTGAACCATTTAGCCTGTTTCCACTCTATTGTCTGCTAATATGGTATACCTCTAATTAGAGTGAGACCCATTACTTGAGCTATTGACACCAAACGTTATTCTTACCTTCTCTAACTTACACATTACATCCATAGCAAGTATAGTGGTTCCACCATCACCCTTGATTACATAAATTATACTGATTATACTGATTATACTGATTATACTGACTATACTGTTCATATAATGATAATAGTCAGTAGCTCTCGCTCTCGCTCTCACCAATATTTCACCAATATTTCACCCACCTGTCAGTGCTGGGATGTCGTGGCCCACTATCCCACAGTACGAAAATAGGACATTAACGGGAATCCCTGGATATTTCCGTTTAGCTCCACAAGGCATTTATTTGGCCCCATGAGTAAATACACATTTGATGAAATGAATCTGGAAAATAACTCCCTCGCCTTGGTACCTCATCTGACTAGTGACTAAATTCAGATGGTCATATTGATTGGACGGGATGGACTTTGTCCCTCTATAATTGCCTTTGTTTTGAGATGTTCTTGGCTCCTTGGCCCGGTTAGTCTTGGCTAATGCGCTTGCCGTGCGGGCTTGTGAGGTATGAGGTGATGGTGAGATGACGAGAAGGCAAGATGTTCTCGCTAGAAAGGAAATTAATGCGATTCATCGTTGTAGATTTCAATAGAATTAGTATGATACTTGATTGATTGATTGGTTGATTTCCATTAGAAGTATGATAATTCCTTGGTTGATTGGTTGATTTAGTTCTCCCTAAACTTAAGCTCTTCTCTCCTTATGTTTCCCAAATCAGTATACCTCACTCTATCACCACCAAAATCACCACCACCTCCTCCGCCATCTCCTGTCTTAGGTCTAAGAAATCTCTGTCAATATATTGCCTGTGATTGCATGTCCGCCTCAGTAACACGCCGTTCCGTCGTCCCCGTTCCATCGTCCCCGTTCCATCGTCCCCGTAAACTCAGTAAACTCACAGTATGCCCCCACATTAATCTCCAGAATGGCCCTATTTCGTTTAGTCTAACTTTAATCCCCTCCACTAACTCCTATCCCCATGACACATTCCCCGCTGCGCTAAATCATTTTCTGGTCTATGCCACGCCACGCCCATTCCAGCCCACTTCATTTAGTGCGATTTTCTGCTTAACAATTTACTGATTATACCTTCATCTTCCATTCAATACCTTCTGACCTTTCCCGTGTCAAAGTCGCCATTTCATCGGCTGTTCTCCTTGTGCACTTGGGGCATCTAATAATTTAATCATTTATCTCGCTTTCCCCCCACTTTTCCCGCCCCAATCGGCTTTCTCAACCGCAGTTTACCCTCATAATCATCACCTGGTGTTGACCAATCTGGAGAGTATTCCTTCTCTAACTTATTAGGAATCGAATAACACCAAGTTTTACTGTCTGTGGTTTATTTACTAGCTTGCCTCATCTTTCAAGCTCAACTTCAACTTCATCTTCAGCTTCACTTATCCATTTGAGTAGTTTGAATACCTCACCACTCCATCACTAATCATCAAGGTTTCATTCCAGCCCTACCACTTTTTACCAGGTTTATCCACTAGTTATTGCTCGTTAAGTAACCACACACCCAACTTCTTTGCTTGACTAGCCAACCATCCTTGCATATTTGAACCTCATCTTCCTTTCAACAACTCCCTCCGTATTGTCCAACTATATTCATCACAAATGCGTCACCATGTGGAAATTTCTCGAACAAATACTATACGATAATACTATCGAGGAGGAACATTACCGTAAGATCCGACAGAAATCGTCTTCAAATCTGGCCATCATCTTAGGTCTAGTCTCTGCTATGGGTGGATTCTTATATGGCTATGATACTGGGTTAATTAACGATATTCTCGAAATGACTTACGTTACTAATACCTTCCCTGGTAACAATCACGCTTTCAGCACTCATGAACGTGCTATAATGACAGCGATCTTATCCTTGGGAACCTTCTTTGGAGCTTTAATAGCTCCGCTAATTTCAGACAATTTCGGTAGAAAATTCTCCATCATCTTGTCTTCTGGTTTTCTTTTCACCATCGGTAATGTTTGCCAAACAATTTCCCAGACAGTGGCTCTCCTTTGTGTAGGAAGAGCTATTTCGGGGATAGCGGTGGGTATTTTATCTGCCATCGTCCCCTTATACCAAGCTGAAGCCTCACCAAAATGGGTTAGAGGTTCAGTCGTGTTCACATATCAATGGGCCATCACTTGGGGACTTTTGATAGCTAGTGCTGTCTGTCAAGGTACTCGTCAATTGAATAATTCAGCTTCTTACAGAATACCCGTGGGACTTCAATTTTTATGGGCTTTGATTTTAGCAACAGGTATGCTTTTCTTACCAGAATCCCCTAGATATTACGTTTTGAAAAATAATGTACCGAAAGCATTGGAAAGTTTAGTTAAATTAAGAAGACTTCCAGCCGACGACCCTGATCTTATTGAAGAATTAGTGGAAATTAAGGCTAATTATGACTATGAAATGTCTTTTGGTAAAACTACTTTCCTAGATTGTTTTATCAGTGGAGGTGGTAGACATAAACAAGGTCTTAGAATGCTTACCGGTATAGGTGTTCATGCTTTCCAACAATGTACTGGTATTAATTTCATTTTCTACTATGGGGTTAATTTCTTTTCTAGTTCGGGGGTTAAAAATTCATACATCATGTCATTCATCACATACCTCGTCAATATGATATTCACCATACCTGGAATGATCATGGTAGATATTGCCGGAAGGCGACTGTTAATGGTATGGGGAGGTGTTGGAATGACAGTTTCTAATTTCATTGTTGCTATAGTGGGTGTTTCAGTTCATGATAAAGAAGTATCTTCCATTCTTAGTATATCATTTTCTTGCATTTTCATCGCCTTTTTTGCTGGTACATGGGGTGGTGCAGTTTGGGCAATTGCATCGGATATTTATGGTATAAGTATCCGTCAAAAAGCAGTTTCTTTAACAGCCGCGACCAATTGGATTGTGAATTTCATTTTTGCATACATTACCCCATATTTAATTGATACCGGACATCATACCGCTGCTTTAGGTAACAAGATCTTCTTCATTTGGGGTGGACTTTGTGCAGCAGGAACGCTATTTTCATACCTTACGGTGTATGAGACTAAAGGATTGAAATTAGAAGAAGTTGATTTCATGTATGTCAATTGCAAGAACGCTCAACTGTCGTCTAAGTTTAAGTCTCAAAAAATTGATTATGCCGTGTTTGATGAGAATTACATGGCACCTACCACAAGTATCGAACATATAGTACATCCCCATGATTACACTGGAGATAGCTCTGATGATCACGATACTTCACATGATGCCATCAGTCCAAGCAGCGCAGGAGGAAACTCACTGTCATCTCCTTCAAGCGACTCGAAGCAAAGTACCGAGAAACAAGTATCCACCCATCAAACCACCTATCTCGAGAACAATATTAAGGGTAAGGGAGGCGGTGATACCATCACCACTATTAATTTAAATAACAATCAAATCACCGTGATTCCGCCCACAGATTTAATTCCTACTTCATCTTCAGAATCTGAAGAAATATCTTCGTCATTTTCAGGACTTAATCTGGCCACCTCTGGAGTTCCATCTGGTCCTCACCAAGGGAACGATTACCAAATTTATTTGGACACCCTCAGAAAAGACTATACTAATAATCCTTCATTGTACCATAATCAAGAAAAATCGCATGCTCTGCGGATGTCTGCACTGTTCAGCAGAAGAAGCAGTGCCAGTGCAAACAAGATGTTCACCGACAAACATGAAGATCACATCAGTGACATGAGCAAAAAGAACACCAACAGCATCTTATCCGAAGGTTTGCTCAACAATACAGGTATTGTGAGCACCGTGTCAGCTAATGGAGGTGACCTTTCCAAGCCCATCATAGCAAAGCCATTCTTTGCGCTGCCACCAAGCGATTCGGATTCGGATGATGATGATATGGCATCAGAGAATAAGTGATGTCGGTGTGAGAGAATAAAATCGGGCAAAAATCGGACTGACAAGCAACCAATCTCTTTACCAGAGATTTGTTCTTGTTGCTTCTCAGTGTGTTCCTGGTCATCCATCAGCTGTTCTGGTGGGTGCAAGTATATAGACGAATACACCGCTTAATTACTTTATCTATTTTCGCCTGCTTACGTAATATATGACGTTGAGATTAAGTAATCGATGATTTTGGATTACGTAATAGTTTATATAGATGATGATCTTTCTATTACGTAATCGAGTGACCCCATAATGATCAACACTCTAATCCATCCCACCATCAACATGTCAGAAACCTATCCATTGCACGATGCAGTTCGTGAGAACAAAACGTTATTAGCAAAGAGCTTGATCGAAGAAAACCCCAAGCTTGTTTTGAAGAAAGATGATGACCAAAGAATCCCGTTGCACTGGGCCTGTTCGGTTCAGAACAAGGAGTTAGTGGAGTACATGCTTCAGGCAAAGTTGGGAGATTTCGATGTGGACGAGTTGGTGGACGCCAGCGAATGGAGCCCTTTACATATTGCGGCGTCTGTGGGCAATGAGGCCATCGTTGATATGTTATTGGCCCGAGATGTTGATGTGGACATGGAGACCGGCAGTGGCACTACAGCACTTCATTTGGCGGTTTCAAAGGGACATCTTACGGTGGTGAAACAGCTCATTGACCACAAGGCTTCATGTCGTAAAAAGGATCGTAAGGGATGGACGGCGTTGCATCGGGCCGCCAGCATTGGGTCTCAGCCCATGATTAAGCTCATGGAGGGCAAAGTCAATCTTAATCTCAAGGATAGTGAAGGCTGGACCGCCATGCATCATGCTCTTGCTGAAGGCCATGGAGATGTGGCGGTATTGTTAGTGCAAATGGGAGCCGACCCTACTGTGGTTAATCTGGAGGGCCAAGAGCCTATTCAAGTGAGTGTGGACGAGACGGTGGCCAAGTATTTCAAGAAGCATGTGGTTGGCACTGAAGACGTTTTGGTGGGGTCAGGAAATTAGTCTCATGGTATAGCCGAACCCGGTTCTCGAGACGTCACATTGTTAATCTAAGTCCAGGTACGGAGACCTCGGGCGAGCCAAACAGACTTTAGGGTAACCTGCGGATGGAATGTGGCCTGGTAAGGTACACTGCTCAACAGGAAGGGGAACAATTTAACCCCTTGTGGTGTTGACGCAAGGCTGAAGGGGTTATGGAGAGAGATTGCTGCGAAAGTCGGCCCACTTGACAGCTACATGTCACCGAATGAACTGAACCCGAGCGAAGGGAGCAAAGAAGGATACAAACCACAAAAGCCAAGGATCCAAGAATCCAAGTATCCAGGGAAGTAAATGGAATATTCACTATTTGTACTATGAATAGATGACTCAAGGGATTTGTTCGTATGCTGTAGGTGGTAAGTTATAAGGTGTTAGCCGGACGATCCATATGGAATACCCAAATGGCCCGATTGGGATGAAATGAGATGGTGGACAATTAGACCCAAAGTGGAGATGAAATGAAGCTCTGCACTCGGATTTTTCCCAAAACGGTACAGTACAGGTAATCATAATAAGCACGGGGAGCACGGCTAGCACGGCGAAGTCTAAGTTGAGTCAAATTTTGAAGGGTCTCTGTAGTTACCAAGTGATTCGGTAACAGAGCCCATGTCCAAAGTAGTACGAGGAATCTGGAATGAAGAATTACTAGTAAGAGAATTAAACAGAACGGCTACTACGGAAGGTGTCACTTGACAATGCATAGCAACAGCCGCAATCTCCGATGGGATAAGATGTGGGGGACCATCAGAACCATCAGAACCATCAGAATCAGAACCATCAGAAAAGCTTTAGATACCCTTCAAAAACCTTAGGAAAAGCTTTGGAGAATTGAATTGATAGAGGTGATCTTCGGCATGAATTGAGGTGGATAATCCAGCTTTCAATCAATGAATATTGAGTACTGACTATTTAAGATTGAACAATTAATATTGACCAGTGTCTCATATATTTTCATACGTCAGTCTAACATTTAATAAATAATTGAACTATAGACTAAACTGTAGGTAGAGAGCTAAAGGCAAGGAAGGCTATTTACTAATGCTATTCGAAAGGTTAATTCCAATGAGGTGAAATTTCGTACCAATTGCTCCGATGTCGCTCTCCGAGGAAGTGCATTTCGATTGGGGTGATGACTAACGGAGTCAATAAATTGTCCAATTCGCAATTAATGATCAGGAGAGCAATAATGAATTTGGAGGAAGTTGAGGAATTGGTGGAGACTGAGGAGGAGACTGAAGAATTGGTGGAGACTGGGCTGAATGGTGAATGGTTAATGATGAATGTGATAGGATCCTTACACTAACAACCATTGAGGCATTCTCCATGATTGGAGGCTCCATTTGAGTCTCCGAGTGGGTAATTCGGGGGGAGTTTTACTTTTACGAGAAAACTGGCTATGACGTAGAAACTGCATGGTGGTGGGGAACCCTAGGAGAGGGAGGGGTTTATATTACAAGGAGTCTCGGGTGAGAAGGGTGGACCCCACTTGCTCGGTCCCTCACTCTCACATCTCACGTCATTTCTCCCTAAAGGAACCATCAGGTTCTTGGACCCTAGCCGGGATCTCAGGAATTCAATAGTATCTGTTCCTGAATGACATCCGTGGCACTGGCCCCGTTAAGTTCCGTGTGGCCATTCTAACTAAATTGTAGGGTAATTGTAGGGTCAATTAAGGCCAGTGCTCGCTGGTGTGACGCAAGTAATTAAGGAATTCTCCCAAGAATGGTCACTTGCCGTTAAATCCCGGTCGCGGGTCACTAAATCAAACCTGTGACTTGCCCTGGCACCACGATGACCATGCCGTTTTTTGGCACCATCCCTGAGGTCCATGTGAGCCATCCTACCAGGCTACAGGGGCTTACTGGGTTGAATAACACCATAATACCATTTGTGGTGGCTATGGAGGCTTCTGTTGATGGGATGGAAGGTTTCCAATTGGCTCTGTAGAACCGTCAGTCTACGGTAAATGAGAGGTGATCTTTAGGCAGGCCATAGCCGTAAGGCCATAACCAGAAGGCCCTGAAACTGGGGGAGTAGCTGGGACACGTGAACCAAATGTAGATGGTATATGGGGTGGTGCAGGAATGAACATGAGCATGAACATGCACTCTGGTGCAAAGAACCACCGAACCTGCAAACGAAAGCCATCCGGCTGCACCGGCTGGTGAGATAATGCAGACTGTTGGTTACCTTGGTTACGGCTGGCAGATAGGGCAATGGCTCGGCGTTAGCGCAGTGCGGCTGGAGCGGGTGTGCATATAGTCTATAGTCAAGCATGGTCAGCTCAGTGACACCCAACAAGTGACATACCTGGACAGACAATTAGTACTGTTATGACGGAGTCGGTAGGCGGTTCAGTATCTCCCTGTTGTCTCTGACAGTAAGGATAGTGTAGGAGGGTACTGGTACTGGTAGTACTGGTAGTACCGGTGGTGGTGGTGAGAGTTTTGAAATGTCGCTGTGAAGAAATGAGACCCTCGATGGATCACGTGACCCTCCCGAACCAGCCGAAATAAAAACATGCCTGCACACCTTTGCTGTTTCACCGTCTGCCGTAAATAAGCATGACCCTTGCCTATTTGGGCCCGCACCGAGTTACAAACACATACACAAAACCTGCGCAATCCTTAACAGCAACTTCCCTCTGCCGCTTATTATTAATGTGGATGGAATGGGAAGGCAGACCACGCCGGAGCCCGGGCATGGTCCTTTGTCCAGGGCAGGCAAGCCTAAGCAATGACGCAGTGACGGACTCTTGGCCTACACACGTCCCGTGGTTGTATAAAACTGGGACAATCGCTCTTGCTACCTTCTTTATTCCCTCCGTCTATACCCCTCGAAAACAACTTCGGTTCATCGACCTTCACGACTCCGGCCTCATATTCACAACTCCCGTGCTATACCCAATTGACAAACAGAAAAGTTTGTTCGTATTCTTGCCGTCTTTTATCACCTTAATCCCCCCCTTAAATCCCTATAGATCGTCATGTTGGCTATCGGAGACTCTATCTTGCGTTTGGTGAACTTCATTCTCCTCGCTGTGGCCCTTGGTTTGACTGGTTCATTGGCCGCTACCACCGTTCACCACAATAACCCTCAAGTTAATTTTGCTGTTTTCGCCGCTGCATTTGGTATCTTGACCTCATCAATTTACGGTGTATTGGCTTTCTTCATTGAAGCTTTAGCTTGGCCTGTTATCCTTGCTTTGTTTGATTTCCTCAATCTCGTTTTCACATTTGCCGGTGCTACCGCCATTGTGGCCAACATCCACTGTCACTCATGTTTCAACCACCACTACCTTGACAACAACTCCATTATCCAAGGTAGTACCGGAAGATGTAGAAAGGCTCAAGCTTCTGTAGCTTTCCTTTACATCTCCTTCTTCATCTTCTTGGCTTCTGCCGTTTTCTCCTTCATCGGTGTTTTCAAGGGTGGATTGTTCGGTTCCTCCACTAGATCCGCCCCAAGAGTCGGTGTTCCTTCCACTGCCCAAGTTTAGGCACTTAATTGTATATGCTAATTGTTTAATAATTTGAAAAGAAAACTGTCCTACTGTAGCTACAATGGTAATTGACATTGGCAATTGGCAATTGAAAAGTTTGTGAAAAGTTAGCTGAAAAGTTAGCTGAAAAGTTATACTGAAAATTCACTTCAATTGCTTAAGTCTGTAGCAATCACAAGAAGTCACCATCACAATACATACAAGACAATTCCAATTGCCACTAACTGCCAATTTCCCTCCCACTTACTCCTTCAATCTGCAAGGGGTGTTAATTAGCTTAATTCACCCAATTGACTCAATTGACTATTTTCACTTAATTTACTCAATTTACTCAATTTACTCAATTAGCCCAATTCATCCAATTCATCCTATTTCCATTTGACTCAAGTACGGAAGGCTTTTTCGAGGAGGCGCTATTAATCGACTTAATTCCATCTCCTCTTAATCTCCATAGTAATGACAAATCCGCTAGGTTTCCAGGTTGTCTTAGAAAGTCAGGCTGGTTCATGGACATCTCATAGTGAATTGGCAAGATTCTACATATTTAGGTGTTAATTTTTATTGCCTTAGGCCTCATACCCCTTAGCTATTGCCTCCCCCACTTTCATGTGGCTATAGCAAACATAAGGTAATTTTTCACTTGCGATGCCCCAGAAAATAGGTTCAAAATCCGTCCTAAACAAGCTCAAAAATGGCCTAATGCGGAAGGGATTTCAATTTACTGCATAATGCATTTTAGTCGGTTTCTCGAAACCATTGCCTAGCTATGCCTGGCATATGCTAATTAACTTGGACATCTTTGTTATTGTATCTTGCTTCTCAGAAGTACTGGAACAGTAGTATTAGAAGTTCTTTCCATATCAAGTCAACTATTAGGAGTAGGGTCTTAACTATGGGGGAAGAATGTTACGCACCAGTTGGAAGGCACTTGATGGGATTTGAGGTTTGTGGGTTAACTGGCAATCCATCATAGGCCGTAAAAACATTAACGAGAAATGTAGTGGATTTAGACGACACGATACGACACGTGAACGGTTCCAGTTCCAGTTCCAGTTCCAATGCCATCCTGATTCAACTGATCAAATGCACATCTTTTTGTTTGACGTGTTGCTTCTTGTTCTTCAAGCAAAGACCGTGTTTGTCCCATTAATGTGAAAATCCGGTCCATCCGCGAAATCCAGTTCTTCAAGATATTACAAGTTGGTCTGGAAGCTTTACATGTTACATCCAAAGCTTGGTGCCTAACAGGATTCATAGCATGAATCATGGCATGATGTGCCCATTACTTTTACTGTTTAGTCTATTTACCCATACGCTCGTATGCCCATTTGCCCTAATTCATCTACCACACGGAGTCCGTCGAGGCTGAAGCAGTAAGGCTGGAGTGTGCACCAAGTATCGCCAAAGGCCAAATAAACCAAGGGCCAAACAAACCCAAAAGGCCAAAAGCTAAATGGCTAGAGGCTAAAATGCAAAATGCAAAATGCAAAATGGCCAATTGGCTCTGAGTGTGGGTGTCTGTGTAACCACCATGTGAGTTGGAAATCGTAGCATGGGGGAGGTGGGGAGGTGGGATGTTCGTTCTATAAATTTCATGGACCAGTCCAACTAGGTGAATAAGGCCAACTGAAGTGAATATCATTCTTGCAGTTTGGGCGGAATCTGATTGATGGTTTGTAGGCTCGCCCGATTCGTACAATAAGATGTGATTGCGTATTGTTGTGAGATTGAAGAGTTGTGCATGCGGCACGGTAATTCTGGAGAGAAGGAGATTGTACCTGTTTGTGTACGTTCTAACCGTTTGGTGTGTTTACATTTCGCCCATGATGAACATCGCCCTCAATCAAAACAGTTCCAGATTAGCCAAAATGGGGTTAGAATGGGGTCGAAATGTTGCCGAAATGGTGCCAGAAGAACCAAAATGGTGCCGAAATGGGTCAAATGGGTCAAATGGGTCAAACTGTAATCTCTACTTGTAAATTAGCTGCAATGACATGTTGGGAATCAACACCGGCTTATGCTCATCGGCTGGTCCTCGGTTGCTTGAGCTACCGCCTTTGGCATCAAGACATCCGTGACATATTTTCTCGCATAAGGCTGATCACTTGGAAGCCTCAAGGAGAATTTCCTAACCGTTCGTCTAGAAATTTCCTCGCCTAATTCTCAATGTGGAGATAAACATTCCATCATTAGTGGAGGAAGTCCGTGCAGCATAAGGAAGTCCGTGCAGCGGGCCAGTGCATCCAACGGAGTTTTAAGGACTGAACTCAATATGGAAAGTGTAGTTATGCATCCAGTGCAATTGATAAAGCTACTGTAGTATATCCGATACTTTTGCGACATTTCGCGACATTTCTCCACTTGTTTGGACCATTCCATACAATGTTGAATCCTGTTGGTATCATTTCTGGAACGGATTGTTTATTTCTATAAAGTCGTCCTCTATCAGTTGTATCGAATATTTAGCAGTGTTACATCGGGAAATCCACAAATCAATGAAAGCTTCCAGAGACCAAAATGGATCAAATGGATCAAATGGATCAAATGGATCAAAAGAACCTACTGTCAATATGTACCTGTCAATATGAACCAATACGGCTAAAACACACCAGAAAGCTTCCCCTTTTTTTACCTTGTTTACCTTTCTTGCCTTTTTTACCCTTTTTGTTCTACTATAACTACCATGGTTCCATGTCGTATATACGTGTATTAGTGGTGATAATATGATATTCGCACCCACCGCCTTAGGAGGTTGAGTGGAACTCCGTGAGAACTTGGCACTCGGCACGAACTCCATGGTAAAACTGTCCATATTGCCGTGATGCCATTGATGCTGATAATTACAATAATGTTTTTGTTTCTGTTTGTTTTTTCTTTTTGTTCACTTCTTGCTCTTGCGCATCTTCTTTTCTCTCTCGTATTGATTCTTTTCCGCTCCCTCCACGGTGGAGATAGAATTGACAATATTGGCCATTTTCTTGTGGTAAGCATCGTACATGTCCTTCTTCTCTTGGATTCTTTGTCCGGCCACAAACTTGGTCTCTTGTCTGATATCCTTGAGGGCAGCCTTTCTCTCCTTCTTCAATTGTCCCTTCATCTTGTTCATTTCTTGTCTCTCTCTGTTGATATCGTAAGACTTCTTGTCGGGGTTGAAATTCTCCTCGAATTTAGGTGCATAAGTGGTGATGGCTAAAGCTCTGTGTTTTTGTAATTCCAAAGGTTTTCTGTCGTTAGAAGCGTTGGAACGAATCTTGACCAATTTGTTCAAAAGCTCACTACTGGCTCCAGTGTCATATTTCACCAAGTGCTTGAGAATAACAATGAATGGACCAACGATTTCCACCAATGAACTGAGATCCTTCCAGGTGGTGACCAAACGATCTACCAACCCAAGAAGCTTGACGAGAATCTGGTGTCTAAATTCAATGGTAGGCTTTTCCTTGACAAGATCTGCTATACTGATTGGCTGCGAAATATGTTTAGACTTGTGAGTCTTGGGGAGATTAAGATTGGAGTTGATGATAGTTTCAGTAGACGAAAACACCTTGGTTCCATCATTAGCCATATTGGTGGGTTCAGGCACCAATAATAAAAGAGATCTTTCCACAAAGTTGACGATTTCTGGAATATATCTCTTGGAGAACTTTTGATAATTGAGCAATTGATCAGCAAGGAACACTCCTTGGGCGATTCTTTGGATGGATTCTTTGGCAGTATAAGTGATCATGGAAATACACTCGTTCATCAAGATCAAGGATGGAGTCACAATCAAATGGTAATGGTCAGAAGTAGAAAAGAGGTATCCCACAAGAACGAAGAACACCAAGTCTCTCTTACGTAAGATACCTTGATGGGACAAGATTTGTTGTTGAATTTGATTAATTTCTTCTCTGATATTTTCAACCAAGACTTGGTTGTATGCTTCTGCCAATTTCTTGATGGTTTTCATGAGCTTTTCTATCAAGAATTTGGATTCTTCTTTATCGTTTTCTTGTTCTGTCAAGTAGAGAATATGCTCAAACAAAATTCCCACAAATACATTCATCTTTTCTTTATTTCCAGCAGCAAGATTGGGTCTGTACAATTCGATGATTTTATTGATATAACTTGGTTGCTTTTCAAGCTCCACCGTTTCAAGGGCTGTGATCAATTCTTGTTGGCTCGATGGCATTATGACTTGGGGTTTTTTGATGGCAACGGTTCTACCGAATCCTCTAGATTTTCCATCATCATCTTCTTCTTCTTCTTCACTTTCTTCGTCTTCTTCTTCTTTCTCTTCATCTTCCTCTCCCTCTTCTTCGTCACTACCGGCCCAGAATTCGTCATCCAAATCATCTCCAGTAGCAGCTCTATCGGTGTCCATACCATTCATTCTATTCAACCTATCTTGCTCCAATCTCTTCATCTTTTCGTCATGCTCTTTCTGAATTTCTTCCTCGGTCTTGGTTCTGTCAGCAGGAACGGCTCTTCTGTCATAAGTCAATTCTCTGACCTTGGTGTCATATGCTTTGTCTTCATCAGTCTTGGTAGAAAATTGAGCAATTGGAGCTTTGATACTTCCCATCTCTTGCATGATATCTCCAAAATCTTCATCCAAATCTTCAATGTTGTTCTGGGTCTTTTGGAACTCTTGTTGTCTTTGTTTCTTGTAGAACTTCGACTTGGCAATGACTTCTTTCATCACTTCGGCTTTGGTCTTTTTCCTAGCTGGCCCTTCATCCATTTGGTCTTCATCCACGTATCTGGTGGTGGACTCTCCCAAGTTGTCCTCGTCATCCAAAGTCAACACTTTACCTGAATGGGTAAGAGTAAAGCCTCCATCATCTTCTTCATCGTCTTCATCATCGCTTCCAAGAGCAAATGCATTTCTCTTCTTGGACGAAGATTGTCTTTCTCTGGTGAATCTTTCCAACATCTTCTCTTCGGCACTCAAATGTTTGTTGTTCTCTCCGAATCTTCTATCTTGTAAACCTCCGGTCTTACCCTTCAGTTTCTTTTCCATATCGTATTGCATTTTCATGGATCTTTGAGCATTAGAATGAGTATTGGTGGCATCATTATGTTGTTTGGAGCCCATTTTAACAAACTTTCCACCTTGAATGATGGAAACATCATGTTTTGTTCTATTTATTTTCTGATCAAATTGATTAAATTGATTTCTGAGTTTTCCAATGATTTC
The DNA here is from genome assembly GCA_030568495.1 of Suhomyces chickasaworum. Lineage (NCBI taxonomy): Eukaryota > Fungi > Ascomycota > Pichiomycetes > Serinales > Debaryomycetaceae > Suhomyces > Suhomyces chickasaworum. The sequence goes on from JAJMGF010000050.1 coordinate 55,855, forward strand.
TTGCTTATCATCTCTTCTAGTATCATGAGGAGTCTTAGATTTTTGAGTCTTCTTTTTGGTGTTAGTCTGACCAATCATTCCTTGGGCCTTCAACGCAGCTTTAAGCTGCTTCAACTGGGATCCCGCCATACTTGGTTATTGGAGTTATTGGAGCTGATGAAGTTGATGATTTAAAGATGAGATGGAGATTATGAAAAATTCTGAACTCATCGCATCGGTGTGCATAAAGTGCATCGAGCGAGACTCAATTTGGAACCATAGTAATAAAAGGGAGAACAAGTACTGGGAAATACGGAAATACGGAAATAATGGAGGGATTTGTGGGTGATAAATGGAATTTGGGAAGAGGGAAGAGGCAAGAGGGAATTGATTTTAATGTTAGCTTGAGAATTTTTTTGCAATATTGGTGTAGATAAATAGGTGTGTTTCTTGGGCTATAGTTGGTGGAAAAAAAGTAATCATTAGGCAAATAGCTGCGAAAACTGAAGTTAATGAGTTGTTGGGAACAATGAAATTAATGAATTCATGAATTAGGATTCCAAATAAGGAGAATTATATGGAATGAGGTCCTCATTTGATACTTTTCTTAATGGAATTGAGGTTACACATTTGGTGATTTCAGTGATTGACCTGAATTGTCAATTGTGAAGTAATCTATATCTCACAACACCAATTATCTAATGTATACTACAAGAGAATTCAATAGACGATATCTTCAGTAGAGATCTCAATAGATAAGTTTTTTTATATCTTATACTTGTCTATCTTATATTGGAAGATATTTACATATGAGACTATATTTACATTTATTTGTAATTATTTATATATATAATATATGAGAGTAACTCTCGGTGTTTGTTTAATTTAATCTAAATCTTATTGATACACCCCACTTTTGTATACATCATAATATTCATACTAATATTAATTCGGTACTCATACTATTAGATAACCATGTGGTTTACTCTCATAGTATCAGATAACCATTTGGTTTATTTACTACTAATAGTAATTATACCCTAACATAAGAATGTAACTTCATATTGGTAATGAATCTATTATGAATACTTAACATGATGGATATACACTCTAAGCAGTGACTATAAACGTATTATTTATACTGTCTAATATTCATGTAAATCACGGGAAATCTATTCCAACATATTGGAGAGGAGTAGACCTTTAACTTTAAAAGTAACAATGAAATATTTGGTGTAATAAATAAATATCTGCCAATTTCCTACCGGCCCAAATCCTGTTTGTAGAATTGATTCAACATCCCTAATACCCCGGACTTCTTGTCTTCACCGGTTTCTGTTTGCTCCAGTTCCTCAAACGTATAATTAATGTGATAGGTGGAATCTGTTAAACTTTGGTTTAGCAGCTGGGTATCTTTTGACGTACCTTGGTACAACAATGAAGGTGAGGGATCAATTTGGGGTTGGACAATAGGTGGACGACTCCCGGTCGCTACCCTATTGACTTGAACAGGGTTGTTTGGGCCCTTTCTAGTAGTATCTTTGACTGGTGCCCTAGCACTGTTTCCACCATAACTTTCCAAAAAGTACATGTATGATTTAATCATTTTCTCATCCTGATAGTAATTATTATCAACACCGGTGTCACTGTCATTACTATCTGACTCTGAATTCTTTCCATCTGAAACTTCATTGTCACTAAGTTTCGCCTTTTCTTTACGGTTGCTCTTGATTTTATCAAGTTCAATATCTGCACTGGTCAGGGCTCGATTAAATTGACCAGGTTGTACCGATTTCCGTTTACTTCTCTTTTGTTTCTTCTTGTTCAAATCATGCATCATATTCTTATCTTTTTCTTCAAAATTAAACATGGCAAAGTAACACACGTAACCTAACCCATCAACATGAATAGAAAAGTCTCTGAAAAAGTCGATAATAGATCCAGAATTATTCAGCACCTTAAACCATAAAATAAATGGAGTGAGGATTAAACTCATGATTTCATTAATTATAATGACAATTTTCATACTATAAAGTTCACAGAATTCGTTTTTGACTTCAATTGTATGAAGTCTTCCATTCCAGGAACTTGGTAGATAGTGCGTAAATTGAGAGACATATCTCAAGCTTGCTTCAGGGTCATAAACGAACGATGAATTGTTCGTATTGGCATTTTCTGATGACATGGCCGATGCAGTTGGTGAATCAAGACTTGTCGATGTAATTGCCCAAAGTGTACCAAAAAAACTAATATAAAACAAACTTGATTTTCCTTCACTAATTTCAAATGACCAAAAACTATGTTGTTCATCTTCAAACCAAAGTCCCATGATTACAAGGATTGCCATGATAGATCCCAGAAAAAAATTCACCAAGATCATCAATTTCTCAATAATAAATCCTTTAGGAAATTGATTGATATATGTATTGGCAGGACCAATAGATAAGTGTAATCTTTTTATGAAGAAGTGAGGTAATTCATTAAATTCTCTTAATTTCCAATGGGCAAATGGTGTATATTGTCTTAAACCAACCAATGATGACGGATTTGATTTGTACTCGTTGAAGTAACGGAAAAAATACAACAAGACAAAGTACACCACAATGAATGGACTTAAAATGAGGTTGATGATTGCTGCCATTTTAAATCTTGAATTCAATTCTCTAGATAATTGATTCCGGTTATGTTCCTTCAAAATATTCGAGTTAACTTGGCCATGTTGATTAAAAATAAAGTTGTTGATGCAAAGTTTCAAATTCCATTCCAAAGTTTTCGTTAAAACAGATTTATTATCAACCAAGTGAATGGATTTGAAAGGAACATTAAGTGATAAATCCAATACTTCTTTATTGATCAATGCAATGAAATAATTCTCCTTTCTCATAATACGATTAGCAATATCATGAGCATTTAATCTGACTTTAGATCTCAAATCACTTCGATAATGATGATCTGTAGAATTTGGTTCGTTGGTGGATGTGAGACTATTATAATCTTTCAATAACATCAATCTTTCAACAATTGTCTTCCAAGATATGGTCATAAGTTCATTATCATTGGCAATACCAATAAGGTGGATGTAAAAGTTTCTAATTTCACGTAATTTGTAGGTATAATCAAAATAGAGTTGAATTAATCTCAATATGATATAGCAAAAGAATCCAAAAAGTAAAGTCTTCACGGAAAAAGGGACTTCATCACTCAAATAATTAGGGATTATCAAATCTCTCAAAGTTATCAGGGTTCTAGACTTGATATTTTCATAAAAGTAGTCATAATTGATACCCCATTTGAGAAAAATCGAGAACGACAAGATGAATACAAGGATAATTAGATCCACAAGTCGAGAAAGCACAATATTGAGTAAGCCCTTTTCTCGGTAATAATAGTATACATCACTAAGGAATTCATCCATATTGATGATATTAGCCCAAAGATAAAGTGCCCGTTCCTTGGGTGGAATGATGAATCTATTCAGAGGACGTTTTCGCTGGAATAAAGCATCATTAGTGGTTGCAACCGGAGGAGGTTTTGAAGGTTTTCTATACCCTGAACCTGAACCTGGACCTGAACCTGAATCTATATGTTCCTCAGGATCATTATATAACGGAAGTGGAGGATCCTTTTGTTTATGACGGTTTTGAAAATAATTCCGAGGATTAGGAATATTGAACTTCAACTTTCTACCTTTGGAAGCAGGCTTTGTTAAGCTGGTCAATAAATCATCCTCTTCACTGGCATCACCGTCCTGATACGCAGTTTTATTGGTGCTCCAGTCAATATTTCCTGGATCATCCAGAAGTCCTTTTGGTTGTGGTCCTTGTGGTTGTGATCCTTGTGGTTGTGGTCCTTGTGAATCCTCGAGCCTCTTCTTACGGGGCTTGATGGTTGGATTTAGGTTGGGGTCTAGGTCATTAGGAGAGATGATAGGGGAGCCAGGACCGGACAGAGTCAGCGATAAATCCAGATCTGACTCCGAATCCAAAAGATTATTATTCTTAGCTGCGGACCCGAGAAGTAGACTGTCATTTTGGCCTTGATTATGCTGATGGGGTCCATGGAAAGTTGTAGAAGCTTCTGAGGCGTCATGCCCGGAGGCATTGCTTTCTAAGTCCGGGTCATAGAATTGGTAGTTGTCGTTTAATTGGTTGTAAACGGAATGGAGGCCGAATACACGTGATAGAAACGTGTCGTTATTTGTCGAAGACGACGAGTCGGGTGGATTGTAGTTGGTCATGGTAAGTCATTAGAGTTAGGAAGGAATATATCTAGATAACGTCATGTGATAAATGGTCATGTGCGTTGCGTCACGTGTGTGTTAAAACCAATTAATGACAAATTTGGTAAAAAAGTTATAAATTCGTTATTGTAGAAAGGAAAGAGGGGAGCTGGGCGGGGAAGGCCAAGGAGGGGGAATCACGTGACGCAACCACAACGGGCCAGGGCCTCAACTGCTGAAGCGTGGCCGAAACGGGAAAGAATCCCTGCGTCAATGCGGCTTACTGCCGACTATAGTGTCATGAAGCGGAAACGGAAGCGAGCAGTGACATCTCAAGTTCAGCTCCACCCCATGCCATATACTGGAAGGTATCAGAGTCATTAGTCAACTGAAAGTAGTTGCTTTAAAAGAGGCGATTTCCATGACATCAACTGAAGGCATGAATTCTATCTGAACAAAGAGCCGAACAAAGAGGTGGAGTGACGGAAACGGACGTGCGTATTAATAAGTACGGAAAGGAAAGTGCAGACTAAATAGAGGCGGAAACGGAAATGTAACAGAAACTGAACTGGTGGCATGAAGCGAGATATCAGTCGGTTGTAAGGACCTCCACAACGGAACAATTTCTGGGCTAAATTAGCAGCGTCTTACCTGGCCAGGTAACCATCAATAGCACCAGAGAGCAAATAGGGAGCCAAATGAGAGCCAAATAGGGAGCCAGCTGGAAAAGCTGATCCCGCATGAAACGTAATAGCACTAGTGTAGAAGTATGCAGTCGTCTGCAAAGAAGAAAAGAAGACAGAGAGTAGAAGAGGGGAATGACAAGAGCGATAAAATTTCCGTCCATAACCAGATTAAGTCATCAAAAATGATGTAAGAACAAAAGGGGAAAAGATAGCGACAAAAAAGGACACAAAGGACAAACAAAGGAAGGTCGAATCAAGCAAGGTGGTGGAGAAAAGTGGAGGAACGTGGCAAGTGGGGGAAATCAAGAAGTGGATGAAAAAAAAGGCAAAAGGGAGACAAACAAATCCAACTTGTGCTTCATTAAAAACCTCTAGAACGATTTATTATCACCAATGTGTACGTTATTAGTTCCAAGTGCCAAGATCCTAAGAAATTGAGCCAGATAAGAAAAATCAAAGAAATTAGACCAGAAAAAGACCAGAGAAATTAGACCAGAAAGGGCCAGAGAAATGGATGGAGAGAATTGAATCAGTGCAGAATTAACAACCGAAGAAGTCAATTCAGGGGATTAAGTAGTGTGACAAATTGCTTCGAGAAGTAGAAGTAACGAGAAATCGGATTAAAATTTATTTCAGTTGATTTTATTACATTCTTTTTGGTTAAATTACATTCTCTTTGGTTAAATTTATAGAAATTGTAGGTTATACTATGGAATTCTCCTTCAGTATTTGGTTAGAAAATGGCCTACTCATTCCATGAGCTTTCAATACATCAATAGATCAAGTTAAATAAGCTACAGGTAAAATTGAAGTGAAATATAAAAATTGAAGTGAAATAAATCCCCAATTAGTTTATTCTACTCATAAATGTACCTGTTCCGGCTTATTCTGCACGTCAGGAGAGAACTCCAGAAGCTTTATACTCTAAAATTCCATATATTTAACCAGATATTCCACATCTACTCCAGAAGTAATACTCTATAACACCCCCGATCAACTATTAGCAACAGCCAATGACAATAGACATTCTATGGTTCTATGGTATGGGTCAGATGATCTCTACAGACCATCCTCCTGAGAAGGTCGTTGATTTTGTTTTTTGTCCTTGTGTCCTGCATCAAGACTTTATGTTTATACCGCCTCCCACAGTTTTCATCTCCTCCGGGTACATGGCCATCGGCCAATCAGATCACGGCATCTTCCATACCTCCCTAGATTTTGCTGCATACCTCACCCCACTTTAGCAGTCCCCCCCTCTCTGCAGAACCACCCCACCCATCAGTGCCGCCCCAGCAATACACCGGTGGTCTATACCCCACCTTTGTAGTCACTATTATAAAATGCGGGGCGATTGTGTCACAAAGACGTCCCCTCCTACCCACGGTTATATAGACTGGACCGATTCCTCATAGTAATCTGGTTACTACTATCGATACTTTCTTCTTATCTCGTATTGTGATTGTTTCACAATCATTTCAACAACACTTACTCCCTGTCCTGAATTCCTGGCTCCAGCTCTATCAGCAGGTGCCTCACTACTTCCATATTTCCTCCACAACTCGAGGAGATCCATTGCCACACTAATCGGCCTTCGTTCCCGGCCTCAGCCCACGGCTAAACTTCACATCAGAGATCTAAGCATCCTCCCAAAAGTCCTAGCTGATCTATAAAGCTTAGAAACCTCCTGTTTCCAGCTTCGTCCATTTGTCTTTACCAACTCGATCTGTTTGGTCGTCTTGCCGCCTAGTCTTCTAGTCTTCTAGTAGTCTAGTGTCTTTAATCCAGTTAAGCTGTCTTACTTCGGTTCTCACCCTACTTCCCACGACTATCGCTTCGATTCTGGATCCATACCACCAGAACCAGCACCAATACCCTCCGAAACATTGTCAAAGAGCCATTTATCCAGTCTGTACGAACCACCTGCTTCGTTCAGTCTATACCAACTCGCTTCCTCGCCTTCTACCAAAGCTAGTACAAACATGTCTGAGCTACCTTTTATTGATAACCCCAACTATGGCTCCAAAACAGCCTCGGGAAATCCCAGAATATATAATTGCAAACAATGCAATCGAGCCTTCACCAGAGAAGAACATCTTACAAGACACACACTAAGCACTCACAACAAGCTCAAGCCTTTTACGTGTGGGATTTGCCTGCGGCCGTTTTCCCGGCGGGATTTACTTCTCAGACATGCCAAAAACCTTCATCAAGGCTCAGAATTGGCCGTTAGCAGGATACGGAAACTGTATCGGCGTAATGATTCAGCACATCATTCAGATGAGTTTACAGATGCTCACGACAACTCATTACAATATTCAAAATCAAATGACACTCGTAACGCTTCGATATCTTCTTCTTCGTCAACTTCGTCCTCTGGAAGGCGGAGTATTGATGGTACAGAAATCATGAGTCACCTGGTACCAATGCCACCATTGAGTTTGATTTCACCAGAGTTCGTACCGGAGACCGCCGGCTCGGTCTTGCACGAGCCCTCTCTGTCCTACAACCATGGTTCCGGGGTTATTCCCACCACGCAGAATTACGAAGACCCCCAAAAGAAGCGGATGAAAATGTCCGTCAACATGTTGGTCAGTTAACGAATGTATGATTATTTCGACGCCAGGTCGTCGGTTCAAAATGTATTTAATAAAATCCACCCGGCTTTATATTAGGGAAATTCCATCACTTATATAGAATGGAAATATAAGCGTAATTATTGGTATAAGGAATCAATTCAATTCAATTCTTCTGGTCATAACAAGATGTAGTGGATTATAATAGGAAAGTTTAATGGTTAAGATGATAGCCAAAAAGAGAAACACATGGTTGAGTAACTTGGTGAAGCTGAGAATCGACTTATGAGATTAGTTGAATTGGAAGAAATTACTAGTGCTTGATTGTGAATTTAATAATGGAAGTCCTACACCACCACATCTAAGGTGAATGACACTACTATGATTGGTCCTACTGGCTACACCACTACCATCACCTCTACCAATTCTGATGGCTCGGTCACCACTGAATCCGATATCATCATTACTACAACCAATGAAGATTAAAGGTGACATTAAACTTGTCTAATTATTTGGAGCTCATTGGGGAATTTAGATGAATTAATGAAGACTGGAGACTAAGACTGAAGAATGAAGAGTGAAGACTAAAGAATGAAGGCTGGACATGAAGAGCTACTGAGCTTCAAGAACATAGTTTCCTAATTTTACTAATTCACTAATTTGACCCAATTATACTGGGACAAACAAGATGTTCTTATGATAATTGATCCGAGATTTCCATTGATTAATTCACGCCAAAAGCTTAAATTCATTTTCTTCATATTACCATAACCATTCATTATACGCCAATTTTTGGTTAGTAGGTCATACTGTTCTGGTTTGAGTCTAGACCAAATGGATTGCCTTCAAACTAGCCTTCAAACTTCAACATTTAAGGCTTCTAGAAATTTCCAGATTCGTCATCATACAGCAACAGCTTTTGCCCTGTCTACTGTAAACCCACTAAAGTCCAGTTGACCGACGGGATTCCAGCCACTTAATTACTTAATTAGTGAAGCATGTGATAGAAGCGGTGTTTGAAATGTTGTTACGGTCGATACAATTTCTTTTGATCTACGGTTAATATTTGAAACCTTAATCTCATGAAATTCTGTTGAAGAACGGAATTCACCGAAATTAACAAGTAATTTCATCGGCTCATTTTTAGCAGTGGCACATTTATAAATTCAACTATTTATATACAATACATCAACATTATATACAGGACCACATAAACACGTGCGATGACACGTGATATCACACAAACCCCAAACACCTGACATATATCACGCGTCCCACCATCAACTTATCATTATGATGGATTACCCCAAGTTCATCCATCGCATTGCCTACGACCCCTCGGGTCTGGAATCGAAAAAAGATCCGATCCATTTGAACTGGCACGTGGTGTTGACCTCGAAAGGACGGCATTTCTACTTCAACAGCCAAACAAGCACTTCCCATTGGCAATTATCTGAAATCAAAACTTTGTACCAATTCGACGATGAACAGTGGAAAACGTTCTTGGAATGTATTGAATACGATGAAATATCCTTGTTAGTGGCGAAAGTGCATGGCCTAAAAGGAATGGGCTCTTCTGGAGTTGAAACCAATGAGATACAGAAAGGTGTAGATAAGAACAGACCTGAAAAAGAAGAAGAATTAGAGGAAGAAGAATTAGAGGAAGAAGAATTAGAAGAATCAGAAGAGGAAGAACCAGAAGAGGAAGAACCAGAAAGTGGATCAGAAGATGAAGAGGCTAGAAACGATTTTATCAGTAATTTACTCAAGGAAGAAGGGTTTATTACAGAGAATGAGCCTGAGAAGTTCCAGAATAAGGAGATTGATGGACAGACCCAAACGAATTCTTTAGAACCAAAACCTCCACTGGGTGCAGTTAGTGGGTTATTGGGTTATTCGTCAAGTGAGGAAGATTCAGAGGATGAAAATGACCAAAATGACCAAAATGACTCAAATGACTCAAATGACTCAAATGAGAAGGTTAGTGATCTAGAAAATACAGAAAAAGATCAACAAAATGACGATTTGGAGGAGAATATCAATTCCGGCTTGGATCTCTCGATTTCAGATGAAGAAGAACAGATTTCAGGAACAGGAACCGGAACCGGAACAGGAACAGGACCGGGGTCTAAAACTGACTTTATTGACCTTTTGAATAGTATGAAACATAAAATCTCCATCTATGAAACCTGGCCCATGATTGAAGAGGAACATATTGCTGATTTGGCCACCCAATGGCAATTCTATTCCATAGGAAACTTGGAACAACGAGAGGAAATTTTTAATGAATGGGCGCTGACTCAAATCCAAGAGCCACAACAATCGGAGCAACCAGTCGAATCTCAAACATTGGCCAAGCCGTCAAAATATCCAACCCCCACGCTCGAGTATTTTGGCTTTCTTCAACAGTACAAGCTGGAAATTAAAAAACTTTACTATCAAGAGTTTTTCAGTAAATATCACCAGAAATTACAACACTACCACCTTAGCAGTAAGGAGAAGGAAGACCGGTACCGTGAATTTCGAGTGATGCTTACTGATTTCTCCAAGTACGAGAGACAAGCCAAAAAAGAAACCAATTATGATCCCAGTCAAAACTTGAAGGTAAAACATCTTTCAACCTTCTTAGCAAATTATTCACTAAAGGAATCAGCTGATTTGGTTTCCAATTGGAATGTTTATGTACATGGACCTGCTTCAGACAATAGCTTTACTCAATGGACTCAATTGCTCAATGTGATGGACGTACCTGAACAATTAGCCCAAAGCTGTACCAACTTTATTGTTGGCGATGATAAGCGATTACAATGTTATGAAGCATGGTTACGGTACCTTGGCCAATAGGGAGGAGAAGTGGCAGCAAGGAATCGAGCTTGCTTTTGGTGTTGTTCCGTTGTTTTAATGCTAGAGGTTGAGCTCCAGGGCGCAATTGTTACCGCATTCGCTCGCAATTTCAGGCACACTCATGCTGTTTGTGCCACTGAGACATGTACATGGCTGTATAACATTGCAGATCTTCCTGTGCGTTGAGTTGCGTTGCGTTGCGTTTACTGGAGCTTCCAAGGAAGCGAGCAGGGGTTTCCGGCATTATAACCAGGCAGTGGTTGCTTATTTGCTTATGGAGCAGTAATTGGCCAAATGCCCCAGTCCCATTAGGTACTGAAAGTGCAGAGAATGCCACGGTAATAGAATGCCACGGACAAAATGATGCTAAATGAGGGATGGTGCAAACAAGTTAAAAGTTACGAGTAAATTAATAAACACTAATTGGGGGTGAATCACATCGCATTAGTGAAGAAGGTTCAATTTCAACTAGATCTGAGGCTAAATCCGCCGATCGCAGGATATTGATATTATGCCGAGTGAATAGAAAGATGGAATCCCAGGCAAAGGGCGCAGAGGTGCTTCACGTTGGTTCAGATGGTGCACTAACGCAGATCAGATCTTGAGATTTTTTTAACCCAAACGCACCCGGGCTTCAAACAAACCCCACCCCACCTTAGATGCATATGGAATGCCTTCGATATTATCTACGGAAATGTGCACCTGGGCCGCACACCGCACTCCCATTGCCCATTTGGGAAGTATCGTGGGATGGGTCAAGGTGGTGATACCAACAGCCTACTGATGCACTTGAATAGACGTTGAGGTGCATGGTGTGGCCTTGTCGCCAGCAGAACAATCTGCTGCCTGCTGCGAGGCACCACAGGCTCGAGCACTCAGCCCTGGCTACATCATACTGTCAACTCCCCGAACACCAACGAACCAACAAATGAATGAAGATAAAAGAATAAAGATGAATCAGTATTGGTGCCGTTTGTGACACCACCAAGAGCCCTCAATATTGATGCTTGCTGTGAAATCCAACTTTACCACTAGGCAAAGAGCCAATTTCCAATTTCTCCAATTCCATTTCTCAGTTGCCACTAATCCCCTGCGGTGCTGCCCTCACAAAGCGAATTAGTAATTGGGCTGATATTTTCACCAGGATCTGGCCGCACATGCCAGGGGCTTTTAATGGAGGAGGCTTAGTGCGGTCCACATTAGGCTTAGTGCGGTCCACATTAGGCTTAGGCTTAGGCCAAAATTCTTCATTCTACCACACCAGAGAAATTAAACCCTCCGCCATGAGTTACATTGAACAATTCATCATCACCTGATGGTATAATAGCGCAATAGTATGGTAGGTAAAATTAATAGTCTAACAGTTTAATTACATGTCATCACATGGTAAGAGATATGGCCATGCCTTCCTATTATCATCATGTTCATGTTCATGTTCATGTTCATGTTCATATTCATGTTCATATTCATGTTCATGTTCATCGTCATAGTCATCATAAGATGTATTGAACCATGTGTAGAACTTCTTCGACTTGACTAAGATTATTAGAGTTGGTACATAGTACATAGTAATTGCTGCATTATGCACAAGGATTAGTTGGAACCATCTCCAGTCAGTTGTCAATTTTTAGTTGTCAATTTGTCAGTCGGAAAATCTAATGCAATGAGTTGGATATTGGGTATTAGATCTGGGGACTGAGTATGGTTTAGTAATGGGTGAGTATGGTGAGTATGGTGAGGAATGGGGTTTGGAATGGGGTTTGAGTTAAAAGCCGAAATCTTACTTCATGCATAAATGTAACTGCCACCCTACACATGTTACGAAGGTAGCAGCAAATGAGTAGTGAGATTATTACTGAGCCATGGTTTATTGTGGCAGAAACATTGCATTGCTGTGCATTACTGTGCATGTATTTGCATTGGTACATCTTATGCATGAATAGATAATAGTTGGAGGTGCATGAATAGATGGACCCATGCCATGCCACCATGCGCGAAGAAGCGGGATTGTTTGCACTAAACAACTGGCGAGTTGAAGTGCGAGTTGAAGTGCAAGTTGAAGTGCATTCACGTCAGATTTCATGGTTAAGTGATGAAATTGGTAAAATAAAGTGGGGTTGCTAGCCAGAGATATAATAATAGAAAAGGGGTATAATTATATTGTCTAGCTAAAAAATTAAAAAAAGAATTACAAATAAAATGATTAATTGAGAGATTAATTGAGAGATTAGTTGAATGTAGAATAACCTGTAAATTCCAGTAAATTCCAATATCGTTATATGTTTTGGAGTAAGGTTAAAGTTGCAAGGTACAACAAGGCACAGTATGCATCTGCAACACTCTGCAAGATGTCTGCAAGAAGGATCGCCAACTATAGGATTCAGCCATGGAACTGTGGGCTTGCTTGATGCATGCACCTCTAGTTTTAGGTTTTCTACTATGCGGCTGAGAAATTCATCGTATATGCTCACTGATGATATTTTCTACTGTTGGATATTTCCCTGATACTTCCGTGGGGGCACCACCCTGGGTACCCTGGGTGGGGGTTCAGGGTAGCACAGAACCGCAATGGATGAGCTACCCTGAAAACCCCACCCAGGATGGTGATTGGGTAAGAGAACAGGTAGATGCTGAAAGTAAAAGTGAAGTAAGTGAAAGTGAAGTAAGTGAAAGTGAAAAGTAAGTGAATGGTTGTGAGAGATTAAACCTCAAGGAACATTAACTATGTTTAATTACAATTCTAAGCGGGGCTGCGCCTAACAGGTTGTTTGGGTAGGCGAACATGGCAAATATGCGAACTTGGCGGGAGTCCGGGGTTAAACCCAAACTGGCTATGGAGGCTTCTGAGCCTATGTAGCCTAACTCATTGTATGGGGCTAGTAGTCGATGGTGCCAATGTAGCCAAGTAGCCAAGTAGCCAATGGAACCTTCGGAGCCTCGGAGCTAAGGGTTTCTAATTATACTTCAGAAGTACCGGGCCAGTTGGACAACTGATGTTGGTGCAGATCACTCAGATGTGCACTCGAATGCATTGCTCAACTGTACCATGCATTGGCTTAACTGTACCATGCATTGGCTTAACTGTACCATGCACTTTTGAACGTACCATGCAAGATCCATCCCAAGTCTGATGATGACAAGCATAATCAGTAGCAATTCCTTCTTCGTACATTTACGCGGTTTGAGATCGAACATTTCGGAGATACGGGGTTATACCCTGTATTGAAGATGCACCATATGTTTTAGCTGTTGTACCGACGATAAAGGACATGTAGTATTACGAAGTATACATGATACATGATACTATACTTCATGTATACTTCATGTATATGTCCATGTACACTGTGGATTGAAACGTCCATGTACTTCAGGTCAGCTGCATGATTTAGGCAGTGTTAGATTATTTACGTTATTTGACCAACTTAGACATCTAGAGTTGCTTTTTGCTTTACTATTGCCTTTGTTTCTGCATCTCTATCTGCATCTACCTCTGCTTCGTTTACTTTTAACCTTTTGACTTTGCTAATCATTAAGTATTTGACATTCCATAGTGAGAAATATTCTTTTGTCAGTTTAAGGTTTACGAGCGAATGGTACTGTTTCATTTTATGCGACATATGCTAAATCGGCTGCTTGATTATTTTTACTTGGCCGTAATAGTTTAATCGTTTACCAGAGTTTCTTCTATAATCGGATAATTTCTTCATACTCGGCAAGGTGAAGATTTGATGACTTTATGACTGGAAACTTGACTGGAAACTTGACTGACAACTTGACTGACAACTTCATGACTGAGTTCGTCTAGTTGAAATTCCCAGTCCATTTCCAGTCCACCATGTCCAACCAAAATTGCCAAGTACCACCATAAACAGCATAGAATGACTGCAGGATCCACAACTGTCAGCAAAAGGGAATGGCTACGAAAGCAAAGAGCATTGGCGAATTAAACAATACCAAGCAAATTAACCAGAACATTCGGTAGCACAACTTTTCAGTAACAGTTAGAGCCTGCTACTAATAGTTAGACCTACCAGTAACAGGAAGAGCATTTAGATATACGAGAGTTGAACCTACCATTAATATCGATTCGAACCACTACCACCAATTTGTTCATATGTCTCTATTAATTAGAAGTAGTGGTCTTGTAAATTTCACTTGGACCGCCAATTGCACCCAAACGAATCAGTCAACCTTAATTCCCAACAAAGGTTGTAATTTTGTAAGATTGTGAGTTTGTGACGATTATGGAATGGATGTTACGAAGTGTGACATTTATGGAGTGTTACGTTACGAAGTGTTACGTTTATAGATGACTTATTAAGTGTGACGTGTAATGTGCCAGTTACTGATTTACAAAATTACAGTAAACTCCTGTTCTAATCCTTCTATTTTTATCCCCATAAAGTATATTTACTCGGAGTATGCCCAACAATGCCCAGAATGCCCAGTTATGCCCAGTTATGCCCAGTTATGTCCAGTTATGTCCAGTTATGTCTATTTATGCCCGGCTATGTCTATTTATGCCCAGTTATGCCCGGTTATGTCGGGTCTATGCCAAGGGACACCCTGAATCATGGCAACGACCCTAGCTTGCATCAACACAGCGTAGCCTACTCTTCGCTTGTAGAGTAGAGATAAACCCTATTTGGCGTGACAGGTGAGGTCACTGCTTGTACACCTCGCCTAATGCCCTAATCCCCAAATCTGCTAAAACCATAAACCAAACCATAAGCCAAACCAATAATACCCTTACATAATGCTTGATCTATAAACGCATGTGACGGTGACCAGGGTTGATCCATCCATTGATTACTATACAAAATACCAAAATACCAAAATACCAAAAATAAACCCGATGTATCCACTACATAATAGTTAATTTATCCAATGGTTTAATTATCCAATAGTTTATTGCAGTCGTTTGATTTACAATGATTTATTTAGAATGGTTTGATTTGGCATGTCAGTTCATTTCAGCCCAATATGCCAGGTACGCCTCCTCGCAGCAAGGCGATTTGTGACATAAAAGTATTAATAAACTAAGACCTAAACAAGATTACTGGAACCATTTCTATTTATGTCTATTCCGTGTCAAGCTTTTTATTTCTGTGTCGAGCTTTTTATTTCTGTGTCAAGCTTTCCATGCTGTAGGTCTGTTATCTGTAGGTCTGTTATCTGTAGGTCTGTTATCTGTAGGGCACTATTGTTGCCCGAAGGGTCCTTGGTGGTTCTGGAATTTGCTGCACTTTTGACTTTCTGCACTCTGCAATGCGCTCTGCACTATTGGCGCACCACCATGCTGGTAAGCCACTTTCTTGACACGCATAATTTAAACCCTGTAGCTGTGACGGGGTTTATGGTCCATGATTCTTGGTCCATGACTCTTGGCGCTCATATCCACCGCCAAACACACCGCCAAACCCACCGCCAAATCCGACCTGGAACCGTCCCACTATCATACTACCCACTATTAATACCAGCGGGTATTTTTGCATCTTGGATAATATAGTATATGCACAAGATGTCACCAGCTACGTAATATTTTCCACAGACCAGAATTTTAATTCCGTGGAACTAATGTGAAATTTTATCCTGGGTCGACATTTGCACTGCAAACGTAGTTTCATTTGGGGGTGTAAAATATCACAGGTTGAGTTGACATTACTTATCAAGCATAGGAGATGAAACCTTGGAAAAAAATCTCAACATTTTATCATATTGGCTTGTTATTATTAGTACCCGCATAATTTTATCAGTAGTAATTATAATTAATAATTATAATTATAATCAGTAATCAACATGTACGAACCATGTACGAACCATGTTGCTTTCCGTTGCATTTGGTTGCTTTTTAGTCGTGATCGTGCTTGAGTCTACATGAAATGAACCCAGGGAAGTGAACGCTAACCCTTTGTTTATCTAGGCTAATTTATTTTTTGTGTGGTGTAGAATCCTATGCATCTTGAATTGGGGGATCCAATTGTTCTCAAGCGATCCCAGAGATTGTTTAGTAATTTCCAACTATCCATTACTAAATTTTGAGATGGGACAGCGAGGTGATTTCAGTGATTTCATCCTTTGTTGATGTAATATGAGAGACGGACAAAGTGAAAGTGATGAAAGTGATGAAAGTGATGAAAGTGATTAAAGTGATTAAAGTGATGAAATGATGAAGTGAGAAGTGGGTTTAGTGTTGAAGAAGGTAAAAAGGTAAAAAGCTATTAGCTTGAAAATGGAGAGGTCCAAAATCAGAATAAGCTATGAGGTTAAACGTCTATTGAATGATATAAGTCTAGTAATTAATTAATTTATCATTGCAACCACCCACAGAGAACTTACTTACTCTTTTATCTCTGGCTTGGGATACAATTCATACAATTCATACAATTCATACAATTCATACAATTCATACAATTCATACAATTCATACAATTCATACAATTCATACAATTCATACACTTCATACAATTCATACAATTCATACAATTCATTCAATTCATTCAATTCATTGAATTCATTGAATGTGTACACTTAATCCAATTTACAATTCATTCAATTTATACAATATCACTAATATTACTAACATCTCTTACAAACCCTCAATAATAACTGTTACATCCATCATAGCAAAATAAACACTATTACTAAACTACCATGAATAATTTAGCAGTGAGCCTGAATCCACTTCGTTATAAGTGATACCTCGTTTGAGATAAGTTTAAATCATCGTTTTAATAATCGTTATGGTATTCAATCATGGTCATGGAAAGAAAAGGAATCGATGAAAGAATTGAAAGGAAGACATCCAAAATCATTAATATTTCCTTAAAGTACCTTAAAGTAACTCTCCTTAAGGTGACTACCTGAAAGGAATTTAAGTTGAAGATGAGTTAGTGATTCAAGCTAAGTATTCTGTTGAATCCTGGGTAATCTCAATAAATTGATAATAGTTTCTTTTCTTTCTATTCTTCTTCTACTTCTTCTTTATCTTTTATTCTTACTCGATTTTATGAATAACTGTAAATATATATTTGGAGTTCATCATATTTGATGACTCAAAGGATAATATTTCATAGTCAAGTGCTTAAATATTCATACCAATCCCTCAAATAAATGTACCTAGTCATTATATGTACAGTCAATTCTACGTACATAATCAATTATATTGCACCTAGTTAATTCTATTGTACCTAGTCAATTAATTGAAAACATTATCTTTTAAGTATAATTTGGGTGGCTTATTACTATATGATTAGTCAAGTGTATGCCTATACAAATCACATAGAAGTAATTAATTATCACATAGAAGCAAATATCAATTATTATGTAATTATTCCAAGAGCCTCTGGTAGATATTTACTATGGATGGATCATATTTGTCACTTTGAGTATGGATCATATTTGTTACTTTAGTGTGGATTCATATTTGTTACTTTTAGCATGTATTCATAGTTGTTACGTATTTGTAGTGCACCCCACAAAGTTTGCACCCACAATATCCATCATTAATGACTAGAGTAGTTGTAACAGGCTTGGGCTTAATCACCCCATTAGGCGTTGGAGTCCGAACTACTTGGTCCAATCTCCTTGCTGGCAAGAGTGGAATCATTTCCACCAAGTATCTCCCTGATTTTACCACCGCAGGCTGGAATGATATTCCCTGTCAAGTCATCGGTAAAGTTCCTCAAGGATCCATCTCTGACGGGAAATGGGATGTTAATGATCATATCGACAAACCAGAAGCTCGAAGACTTGCATTGTTTGCTCAATACGCGTTGGCTGCTTCTAAAGAAGCCATGGATGATGCCAAAGTGAATCTTGATGCTGTGGATAGAGACCAATTTGGCGTGGCCGTGGGAAGCGGAATCGGTTCCTTTCATGATATCCACGATAACGCCATTGGTTTTGCCAACGGCGGCTACAGAAAGGTCCAACCTCTTTTCATCCCAAAGATTTTGACCAATATGGCCGCCGGAAACATCTCCATCAAGTATGGCTTGAAGGGGCCCTTACACTCAGTGTCCACAGCTTGCGCCACCGGGCTCCATGCGGTGGGTGATGCGTTCAATTTTATCAAAAATGGCCTGGCAGAAATCATGTTATGTGGCGGAACAGAAAGTTCTATCCATCCATTGGCATTGGCTGGATTTGCTCGGGCAAGATCGGTGGTAACAGATTTCAATCATCTGCCAGAACTCGCCAGTAGACCGTTCGATTCTAAAAGAAATGGGTTCGTTCTTAGTGAAGGCTGTGGAATTATGGTTGTGGAAAGCTTGGATCATGCAATTGCTCGTGGAGTGAACCCCCAGGACATTTATGCAGAAATTAAAGGTTATGGTCTCTCTGGAGATGCTCATCATATCACAGCACCCATGGAAAATGGTGATGGAGCCTACAGAGCCATGAAAATGGCGGTAAGATCTAGTGGAGTTAATGTTAATGATATTGATTATGTCAATGCTCATGCCACTTCTACGGTGATTGGAGATCGGGCTGAAAATAATGCCTTTCATCAGCTATTTAGTGGTAACAACGACAAACAATTATCTGTGTCGTCGACCAAGTCTTCAATTGGTCATCTTTTGGGTGCGGCTGGAGCAGTTGAGTCCATTTTCACCATCAAGGCCATCAAGAATTCGGTTTTACCTCCCACTCTCAATTTGGAAGAAATTGGTGCTCATAAAGGAGGTGATGACCCAGAGAAATTTTCCACCTTTGATTATGTCCCAAACAAAAGTCGGGAAAAGAACATAGAAAATGCCTTGTGTAATTCTTTTGGGTTCGGTGGTGTAAATAGTAGTGTTTGCTTTGGTAAATATAGACCGGAATAGATGGTAAATACTTTGAAATTAATTATCTTCATCGCTATCAATCTTGAATTGCTCGTCTTGCAGTCTTTGCGATGGAAGTTCGTTGAGTTCAAAGTCTGTTGCTTCCAAATCTCGTCCAACTGGACTGTATGAAGTTTCTTTACCAAGTAACCTTTTCACTGGCCTGATAATTTTGTTGAACTGGTTTTTCATCCGAGAAAATACCACCTTTCTACCTTCAGCTCCTACCATAAGCCATATGATAATTCCTGTTAAAAACATGAAGATGAAAATTCCATACCAACGATGGGGTTCGATATTCCAAACCAGTTCATGTTTAGAATTAGGATCTTTATTCTCGTAATCATAATAATGATAATGGTCATCATCTCTTGGTTCAATGAATTGTGGACGTGGTGAAATTCCATGTTGCTCAGCACCAAAATGATAATCATTACGTGATGCTGTATGAAAGAATCCAGGTCTTTCAAGTAGTTCCACTTCCACTCCAGAATTTTGAGTATAATTATTGAAAGCTTGAATATATTCATCATTGGCGTACAAAATAGCTCTTCCCAAAGTCCACGAGAATGAAGAACCATCTAGTTCTTCCACCAATTGTAATGATTTAAAGTTCTTGTCTCTATTAGGAATCTCATCTATTCCAAATCTTGGAAATCCAAGACCTAAATGCAAGAAATTAAGGATCCATGAAGATTTAAAACAAAGCTCTGCAAGGTCTGCTTCTTCAAGTTTATGCTTCTTCTTCTTTGCATCATTCAATTGGATCAATGAACTGAAAGACTGAGAACACACCTCTGATGTTTTGTTATAAATCAATGCATAATCATAAGTACCTTCTTTGCTGGAATTTTCCGATTCCTTATTATTATTTTTATCTTTATTCTTCTTCTTTTTATGCTTTCTTTTCTGTTTGCTATCAGTTGAACTGCCTTTAACATCAATTTCGGGTTTGGTTTCGGTTTCATATGATAATAAATTATTTATAGCATCCCAGTAGCCACTTACTCCAATAAAATGATTGATATCAAAGTCAAAGGCTGGAATCAAATCGTTGAGCAAACATGAGCTCACTTGATTATCTTCACTGAAAGCTTTACAGTGTGAATTGGGTCCAGAATAAGAGCTATTCCGAAGCACTGGAAATACCTTTTGCATGCATCTTTGAAAATTACTTTCTCCAGTGAAATCGAAAGACACATCCTTTAACTTTGCTGATGTGGTATAGCCTCTTGGAAGGCAAGGATCAGAAACTGTTCCCCTGATACTTGAGACATAGCCTTCCTCGTCATGAATGTTATGCTCTGATTTATATCCGGTCACTAATGATAGATGGAATTTCGAATAAGCTTGGTACATTCCATAACCCAAGAAAGAGTCAGAAAATACATCGAATTGGGACTGTTTTGGTACCTCAAATTGAAGGGGTTCTGATTGTCGCTTTTTATCGTCTGTGATACGAGCTGGAAGTTCTCTAAAGTTGATTTTATACAAATAATTCTCGTGTTCTTCAATTTCACTGGAATTGGGCTGGAAAACCACTTGTGTAGAGGCACCACCCATATCGAGTAGACCATAAGTTGTGTGATTCTTGCCATGGTGGTGGCTGTCTGGATTGTCAAACGCACCATTCAAGTAATTGATGGAAAGCCAGCCATAGATTCCCTCCACGTCTCCATTAAGGATATTAATATGAGTAGAACATTCTGGAAGATAAAAATCGGAGTTTCCGGTGATATATGAGCAAATACTGGATAAAATCAGTTGTTGTTCCGTTGGCGTCAAAAGCCTCATTCCCGCAGTAGAATGAAGGAAGATAGGCGTTCTGAAGTGTTGGGATTTGGGGACTACCTTGCTGGCAAGTTGAAGGAGGCTTTCTAGGTGATGTTTCCCGAGCTTCTGGGGACTGTTGTTGAAGGAAGAGATCCCGGGCAGAATCTTTTTATGCCACTTCTTTTTGGTGTGAACTCGGGGGAAACGGATGGAAGGTGTATCAGTCACTTTGTCCACTTTGTCATCTTCATTAACGATTTCGTTGGCATTTTCGTTGTCACTGTCACTGTCACTATCGTCTCGGGCTTCATGGTCAAACAGCCGGACCAAATTGACTTGTTTCAGGGTCTTGAGGTCATAGCCATTAATCAAGGCATATGATGGATTGATCCAATTGTACACGTAAACACGTGAACCTTTCGAGCCGGCATCAATGATAATGATATAGTCGTAGGGAATGGTGTCATCTTGGAAGTAAACCGGACCTTCCAGCACCTTCTTTTTCTTTCTGGGGAGTATAGTGGTCATGGTGATAAAGTGTACGTTTCTTTAAGGTTAGTGCGACTGCAAATATCGCCAATAACATCACCAAATATACCAACTAGAAGGAGTGAGGGAGGTGACATCACGGCAATCTAGAAACTGTATAAAGGTATGAATATATAGAGAACAAAGTAGAGAACAAGAAAAGGAATGAATTGAGTTGGCGGAAGATTAGGAGAAATTAATCAATTAATTCAATTAAAGAGATTAGTCTGTTATTCCAAGATTAATAACAATTAATGAAGTATTTAAAAATTAGTGAAAACGAAGAGCCTTTTGCCTTCTTTAACTTGAGGAAATCTGGAAAACATTGAAGAGTCTGGAGAACATTGAAAATATTTGAAGAGCTTTGGAGAATTGTTAATTGGTGTAGTTGACGAATTACAATCAAACTGTTTATGGAATGATGGTTCGGATGATCTATTTCCGGTGATTGGCTTGTTCTGATACTTGGTCTTACTGTGATGATTTTGCTCTTTACACTAGTTCATATTTACAGTCAGCAAATACTATAAAAGTTTATTATTATAATGAAGAAGTACCCACTTGATGATATAAGATTGATTTTCGGTTTTCATACTTTAAGTAGATATCGATGATTATCTTTCATTTGTTTCATTTGTTTCATTTGTTTCATTTGTTCATCTGATTGAACTACTATTTTTCTGAAGTTTATATTGATAATGTGCAAATGCTTATGCTTATGGGAAATCCTGTGAAAGCGTTATATTTTCAATTGATTAAAGTAAGTGATGGGTGATGGGAACATGGTTAAAATCCCAACGGAGATGAAAAATTATCGTAATTAATTCATATGAAGATAATTCAGGTTTGGTTGATTTTGATTATTGGATATTGTTGAATATTGTTGACTATTGATGATTGTTGATTGTTGATGATTGTTGATGCATTTCTCAGGGGATTGATCACAATGGCAGATACCGACGATGGTTCGAAGCCAACTACAATAAGCGTATTTTAGACCTATTGGCCCTTATTAGTTATGCTTTGGTAGCTTACCAGCTGCCTTAGCGAGACAAGCTTGCCAGCTTGCCAGCTCGCCAGCTGACTCCTGAGCTCCTAATGCAAGCGATTCATCATAGACAATTGCACAACAACACAATAAGTCTCACGGGTGGAGATTATAGTTCACATAACCACACAGCGGTCATCCTGTTTGACGGTAGGATTCTGGAGGGTCTCAATATCTTCAAGTAATCCTTCGAATACTGCATCTATATTGGTATTGTCCTTGACTGAAGACTCATAAAAGCGACAGTTGAAGGATTTGGCCATGGCCTCACCCTCACTGCGCTCCACTTGTCGCTGATAATTCAAATCACACTTGTTACCCACGAGTATAAGAGGAATATCATCAGTTCCAATGGCGTCTAAGATCTTGTCACGAATCACTTCGATGAGTTCAAAGGACTGACGAGACGTCACGGAATAAACCAACAAATATCCATGGTTACCAATCAAGTGCTTTTCGTTCATGATGCTATATTCGTCCTGACCAGCAGTATCCAAGATTTCGAAAGCATATTCTTGGTTGTTATAGGTGATGGAACGGGAGAAATGGTTTTCAATGGTGGGGTAGTAAGACTCGACGAAACGGTCTTCCACGAAGCGAACTGTCATGGATGATTTACCCACAGAGCGAGAGCCGACAACGGCCAC
The DNA here is from genome assembly GCA_030568495.1 of Suhomyces chickasaworum. Lineage (NCBI taxonomy): Eukaryota > Fungi > Ascomycota > Pichiomycetes > Serinales > Debaryomycetaceae > Suhomyces > Suhomyces chickasaworum. The sequence goes on from JAJMGF010000050.1 coordinate 78,983, forward strand.
CTTTCGGGCTTTAACCATAGAGGGCTGAACCTTATCAACGAGATGAGATGAATCAATGAAGAATTCCACCTGATGCAGCAGTAATGGTGATAACGGGTAAGTAGGAAACAGAGATTTCGGGGAGATATGAGTAGGACACGACATAGGTTTTGGCAAGTGACTGGTACTAAGTGAGGCTGACTATATGCAGTTTTTAGTTTGGAGTTATATGCAGGAGAGGCTTGGCTGCTGAATCTCGTGTGCGTAAAAGTCAAGCTGGAGGATTCAACTTGTGTGCAAACAAGCGACGTTGTGGGGAGTCTACCGGATTCGGAGTTGGTGGCGTGACCGCCAATCAACGATTGTTACGAGTACTCGTCCCCTGCAGAGAGATTTCAAGGAAGAGAAAATCCTTTGCATATTGCATGACCCCAATTTTCACCATCATGCCAGTTAAGGTAGTTTCCACCGATTGGATGGGGGGATCGGGGCACCCGATCGGATCACAGCTGCAGCTATAAGTGTTATGCACAAACTAGAACACGTCACGTGAGTGCATATGGTAGCATTGGGGTCCCCTTTCCGCTCCGCGATGAGACCAAAATTGTGGGGGCATCAAACAACACCCCTTGTGAGGTGAAATTGTACTGGTACGATGTCAAACCTTGAGAACAACAACAAACAAGGATTGTTTGTTAATACAAAGGTTGTTGAAGTCGATTGTTAAGTACAATCGGCTATTCCAGGATCTGTAGACAACAGCGATATATGCGGTGGTGCAAAGTTTGAACTGCAGTTTGAAGTGCAGTTTGCATTGCTTGCATGACCTTTAATGTTGGTTGTGTGTCCGATGTCTGCTTATCTGTACAGGCTGCATAGTGAATAGGTATTCACTACAATTGGTAAATTAATGCACAATGCTTCAAGATCCCTTATTGTTCGGTGCAGCACTATTTGTGCATTAAGCAGTCAGGGTGGTGGTAGGGGGGTACACGTGAACCAACACGTGATGAATTGTTATTATTTTTATTAAGATTGTATACGATAAAGTAGACGAATATAGTACATGAGGAGGGAACGTAACTAACGTAGCCTGTTGTGATGACCCAATAATAATACGATTGTCATGAATGAAATGAATGCGTGGCGGCTGTCTATTTGATGAGATTGTGGACTGAGACCTTGGTACCACCGGGGCTGATACCTGTGGAGGACACATTCGTTGGTTGGGAATGCTTATTTTCAGAGTGGTCTCCGGTACCATTCGATGAGCTTTTAACTGAGCGGAATTTGTCGTCTTCGGAAGATGGAGATGCATCATGATGATAATGATCGCTAAGGTTCTCACCATCTTGATCATCTTCTTCACCTTCTGGATGTAAATCAAGACTAGTATCCCGTCTTTTCTTATTACCCAAGCCATTGACCTTTTCGTAGCCAAGACAAACCTTTTTAGATCTTTCACAATTGAAGCAACTTGGTTTCCGTTCATCACATTTGATTCTCCTCTTACGACATGTAAGACAACCGGTTCTAGTTCTTCTTTTAATGATTCTGCGTTTGTTGATTAATGCATTATTTTCTTCATACATTCCTGGTGCCATCGAAACACCCACCATGGTCATTCTATTGTCCACTTGAGACATCATACGAGGTGGCATTCCAGGATGATAGTAACCAGGTTGAGGTCCATTTGGTCCAGATGAAGGGCCTGCTGCTCCTGGTATTTGTCCAGGAGGAAGTTGGTACATGTAAGGTTGGTGCAAGTGTTGAGGATGGTGCACATCCCCTTGTTGATACATAGGAGCCACAGGATAATAATATGGATATCCTGGAGGTGGGTTCATTTCATGTTGTGTATGAGCTTGGGGTGGAGGGCCTTGAGGTTGATGTTGTATTTGGTGTTGATGTTGAATATGCTGATGCTGATGTTGGTGTGGGTGTTGATGGGGGTGCTGTTGTTGTGGATGTTGCATATGCTGAGGAAGTTGGCCTTGAGGTGGTTGGGGAGGTTGTGGAAGTGGTTGGGGATAATCGTGATAATATGGACCCGTTGTAGTTGTTGTAGGAGATGTACTTTGACTATGACTTCTTTGGGGATATTGAGGAGTTGGAGGAAGGTTAGCAGCTGAAGAGATGGCTGTATGAACTTGCTTTGCAGAAGGCGAAGTATTGATAGTAGGAAATGAAGCGTTTGAAGGTTCACGAGAAAGAGGATCTATCAGTGATGAAATGGACATTCTTGGATTCAATTGGTAATTGGAAGGAGCATGAGCAGGATGATTCAGGCTAAAGTAATCTGAGCTATGTGATTGAAGTGTATTCAGAGAATTAACTCTATGAGGACCATGAGAAGAACCAGCAGAACCAGTCATAGCGTGAGATTGGTTTGGCATGGGTCTTTGGCCCGATGGTGGCATGGCAGATTGTGGTTGAGGATGAGAATAAGCAATAGATGGTTCTGTAAGTCTCCTAAGAGGTGGTGGAGGAGGAAGCGGAGCTCTGGTATTGTACAATTTGTTGGGAAATGACGAAGCAGACGAGATCCGAGGAATGGTTGAAGGCAGTCTTGGAGAAGTCGAAGATGGTTCAGGAGACGCATTAACAGGATGAGGAAGCTGCGACGAAGAAGCCGAGTCCTTCGATGTGTTAATGATTAATTCCGATACGGAAGGAAGTTGAGTCATCATTGGCAACGCATATGGTGATAATTGGAGTGGTTGCAAGATTGCAGAATTGATCAATGATTAGAATGACAGGAATGACAAGAATGACAAGAATGACACCAACGACTTAAGATAAATCTTTATAGGTGACTCGATGAAATATTAATGATTTGATCGAATGAACTAGTCAGTTTCAAGCTTCAAAATGGGTAATGGGTAATGAGTAATAGGTACAAGGTGATGGTTTCGGGGATATCCGATTGTATTGACTCAATAGGCGCCTAACTTCAAGGTTCAAGGATGAATGATTTAGCTGACGCTGATAACAAAACGGGAGATGTTTTGGTGGATGAGACGAAGGGGTTAAATTTATTATCAATTATTAATAATTTGATACTTCAACTAACACACCAACGACACAATAGGTAAAGTACAGGAAATGATATATTTGATATCAAAACAAGGTTTGTAAAGGGAGGAGCCTTGATGAAGTTGAGGTTCAATGGTCAAACCGTGGAGATGTAAAGGGTTTTAAAGGAGTTGGAAAAAGATACGATTAGGCAACAAAAAGTGTCGTTTCAAATGGATCGGAAAAGATGAATATATAACTAAATGGTAAGCGCCCCGACCGTATGCCGGACGCAAAATTATTAACCACCGACAGCTGGTTAAAGTTGTTCTTTAGCTTCTTTTACTTTGGGAGTATTGTTGGTTTTGTGGGCGTTTCCCAGATGAATAGTATTTTTTGAGTCCTGCGGTGTACATATTTCCAGACCTGGGCCATATGCACCCGTGAGTTCGGTACGGCGAGTGCCGGGAGTTCGGGAGATTTATCTTAACTGGTCCAAAAAGAAAATTAAAGAAAAAAAGCTTACCCCTTCTACAGAACTCAAATGCTTTACCTTCTTAACCTTCATTGAATCTAAGCGTTATTGTGCAATCCGGTGGTTCATATCATTCTACACTTCGTACACTAATGCTTGTCGGTTTTCTCACCCTTCTCCTTGAAATTGCACCCTGCACAGGATGATGTGGGTTTCCCGCTCTAAAATAATTCTAGAGTAATGCATAGTTATGCGCCCGTGGTCCTCACCACCCAGCCCCACCACATCTGATATCTGCATGATAGTGCTTTGTGTAATGTGTGCAAACATTTCGATTCTAACCGAATTCGTGCATTGTATTCTTTGTGGATATTTTCCAGGTTAGGCTAGTTATTAGCGTGGGAGGTACAGCTTGCAGGATGCAAGGATAAGGAGCAACACGACAACAAATCCGCTTAACTCCAACCCTATCAAATAGAGTACAGCCTCAATTAACTATTAGTATCTTTCATCATATTTGATAAACCCTTTATATCATGTTAACCCCGAGGTAGATCAACGCCTTCTCCGCAGCAAATCTCATGTTTGACTTTCCCCACTCTTGAAACCTTCCCCTTGCTCCTCTACCCACGGTGTCTGCAGACAATTACGACAATGCAGCTACTCTCTTTCAGACAATTGTCTGTCTATTGCGCTTATTCACCTGGCCTTGCCATGGCTGATTTAATATTTTAATATTTTAAAGGTTATGAAATAATGCAATAAATTTGATGCATACTGCATTAACCACGGGTAAACTTACCTTTGATTAAAATCGTAAAAAATAACTCTGAATTTTTCTGGTGCCCCCCCTCCCCCCCACCCTAA
>JAJMGF010000051.1:0-73431 GCA_030568495.1 Suhomyces chickasaworum
GACAAGGCCGGTAAGGTCACCAAGGCTGCTCAAAAGGCTGGTAAGAAGTAAGCTAACTATGGATATATTTCTATTTAAGCTTTAATCAGCTTGTGTATAGTCGAAATTACATTTCCCTAGTGTACGTAATATATTAATGTTAAAAATCCATGTAGATTCTTTCAAAGTTGAACTGCTTGAAAGCCTTTTCCACTAACAACTCCCATCCAATCTCCAATATTATCTCTCCAACAAACGTTATTAATTTCCAAATCTTCTTCATAAGCTAACACTGGTGTATCAATGATGATTCCATTATCACCATTAGTTTTCGATTGCAGAAGTTGATTGCAATCCCAAACTAAAGCTTGACAATCATCTCCACCAGTTAATAAGAAATTTGAAGTTGGATGCCATTTAATCGAATTAATGGCGGTATGATTAATACCTCCTAATGAACCATCTAATGTGGCAACTGGCATACCAGGCATTCTCATGTCTATAATAATAACTTGATTAGAATTGATACCAATAGTTGCTAAATGGTGTTGATCAATATTGGAAGTACTTAATTTTAATAAAGCTTTTGCATTGGTGGCACTAACTCCAATTGAAGATCCTGAACCGGATAATGATGGAGTATTAGTAATTGGGACTGGTGGTTCATAAATGATGGTAGAATGTTCAAGAGATCTTAAATCAAATACTCTCATGGAACCATCATTACCCACAGATGCAAATATATTGGATGAATTATGAATGAATTTGACATCAAATACTTCCGAATCATGAGCAATTAATTGAGTCATTACTGTTGCGGTATCAACACTTTCTTGTCCTATTTTTTGTTGACCTTGAGAACGATGTAAATCCCAAACAGTACAGGTGGTATCAACCGATGAAGAAATGATAATATTTGGATCATTTTTATTCCAATCAAATGAAGTCACAGGAGGAAATGTATTGATATCTTCAGTTTTAGTATTCGATGATAATGAATTACCAGAAGTATTATTTGCCAAGATATGAGTTTGGATCAAATTAGACTCCATTTGATCGTAACTTGGAGCAACTTTATACAAACGTAAAACTTCCAGGGAGGCTGCGATTCTTTGTTCCCCAGTTGTTCTCATAGATGGATCCCATTGAAGATTTGTAATGGGATAATCCAAGGTGGTCTCAGCCACTTTCAGAAAGTCAAATCCTTCCACAACATTATCTTCGTAATACCGTTGGTCTTGATACTTTTGATACATGCTAGAATTACCAGGATTGGTGGGCGAAGCATTATCAATTCCTATGTCATCCTGTATTATGGGATCTGATCCATTCAATCTGGCTTGTTCATTTCCGTATTGCATGCCATAGAGCACTTGCAAGCTGTTGCTGAATCCCTCCTTGTAAGTACTGAGTGCAATGCATTCTTTGTATTCCAATCCTAATGATGTCCAATCCGAACAATATAGTGGTAGTTGTGAAAAATAATACGAGTGTCGATTTATCGGTGCCAGCGACTCGTTGTTATTTGTACTCTTGTCTTGAAGTGGGGAGATGTTTATATTAGATGATGATAATGGTGGTTGGGGTAACCCTGGGGCGGTTGCTCCTGGTGTACCCACCACTGAATTTCCATTACTACCACTGGTGGGAGTGCCGTGGTTGTAAATCAGACTTCTCTGGTTAGCATAAGGCGATAAGCTTCCTCCACCAGATCCAACACTACCGAAGGATGGTGATGTATATGTGGGGACCCCTGCTGCTCCTCTCTTCTTGCTGTACCAATCCATAGGGTTTCACTAGTTTGGGGGTAAATGTTTATGTCGACGATGTGGATGTTTGGTAAGATGGTGGTTGGGGGTGGTTGTTGAGGATCGGTGACTTTACGGTTGTGGTTGCTATAACATAACCTTGTGGTCGTCGGTGGTGTTGCGTCAATATGATTACCAGAGTTTTAAAGATATTTTGTCGTGCGCTTACCGGATATTGATATACTGAAGTTTCTATAAATTGGACAAAGAAGCCTTAATCCTGAAAGAGCTGAGGCTTTTAGGTTTGAAGAATTGAAGAATTGACTTCATGGCTTTTTGAAATTATAATATGGAATTGAAATTTTTTTCTCCAATTTCCATAGTATGGTTTGGCATTCAAATTTAACTGAAAAGTTTGGGAATATACTGAGGAAAGTACAATTTGAATGTAATAAAGGTGAGTGATTTAGAGAGAGAATTGAACAGACACGTAGTAACTTTGTAGACCAGACTTTCCAGCTTGGAAACTTTCTGAGTTTCAAAGAATTAGAGACTCAGATTATGGAACTGAAAAATGTGCTAGTTTGAAAGTTCTGGTTCCTTTAATCATTTGATCCTTTAATCAATTGATCCTTTGATTGTTAATCCCATGGATGATTATCTTTATAAATCTTTCATTATTTTGACTCTGGACTACTCTTCAAATTTGCTACAAGTTAGATTAACGATTTTAGCATCCTTTAGTAATTTATTATTGGGTGCAAATCTATAATGTAGTATAACTAATGTACAAAGGTTAAAAAGCACTGCTTAAGATTGAGACTCAACTACATCCTCCACAGAAGGACAAGTGCAAATCAAATTCATGTCACCGTAGGTGTCGTCCAAACGGGCAACAGTAGGCCAGCACTTGGCATGTTTCAAATATGGCAATGGGTATGCAGCTTGTTCTCTAGTGTAACCTCTAGTCTCCCATTCTTGTTGAGGAGTAGAGACAATATCATCCATAGAATGTGGAGCATTCTTCAATACCTTACCCAATGGCTCATTGTTAGCATAAGCAGCGATTTCTTTTCTGATGGAAAGAAGAGCATCGACAAAACGATCCAATTCAGCCAAGTTTTCTGATTCAGTTGGTTCAATCATTAAGGTACCAGCAACTGGGAATGACATGGTTGGAGCATGGAATCCATAATCTTGAAGTCTTTTAGCGACATCAATGGCTTCAACACCAATTTCTTTGAATTCTCTCAAGTCTAAGATGAACTCATGGGCACAATGCTTCAATCCTTCTTTACTGGAAGCCAGTGAATCAATAAACATGATCTTATAGTCGTTTTGTAACTTGTTCAACATGTAGTTTGCGTTCAACATGGCAATGGTAGAGACGTATGGCAATGCTTGAGCTCCCAACATCTTGATGTAGGAGTAAGACACTGGAATAACAGATGCTGAACCATATGGTGCAGAGTTAACTGCCTCAATAGATTCGTTGGTAGAGTGTGGGGTTCTAACAAAGTGGTGAGATGGTAAGAATGGCTTCAAGTGCTCCTTAACACAAACAGGTGCTTGACCTGGACCACCACCTCCGTGACTCAATGCAAAAGTCTTGTGAATGTTCAAGTGACACACATCGGCTCCCAAATCTCCTGGAGAAGTCAAACCGACTTGAGCGTTCATGTTAGCACCGTCCAAGTAGACCAAACCTCCATTGTTGTGAACAGTATCGATGGCGATCTTAACACCTGGCTCGAACAAACCATAGGTAGATGGGTATGTAATCATGATGGAACAAAGGTTTTCAGCGTGCTTTTCAGCCTTTTCGGTCAAATCTTGCAAATCGATGGAACCATTGTCCAAACACTTAACTGGAACAACCTTCAAGCCACACATAGCAGCAGAAGCTGGGTTAGTACCATGGGCACTGACTGGAATAAGACAGATGTTTCTCTTCTCATACTCTCCTCTAGACTTGTGATATTGTCTAATCAAGGACAAACCAGTGTACTCACCTTGAGCACCAGAATTAGGCATGGAGGTGGTGGCATCGAAACCAGTGATATCGTTCAAATCCTTTTCAAACTCATCGACCAATTGCTTATAACCTTGAGCTTGGTCAATTGGGGCAAATGGATGGATAGAGTTGAATCCAGGAATGGATAAAGTTTGCATTTCCACAGTGGCATTCAACTTCATGGTACATGAGCCCAATGGGATCATGGAGTTGGCCAAGGACAAGTCCTTGCTTTGAAGCAAGTGCAAGTATCTTAACATGGATGTTTCTGAGTGATGTAAGTTGAATACTTCGTTGGTTAAGATAGCATCAGTTCTAGCAAACTCGGATGGGAAGCTTGGTAATTCATCGATTTTGCTGGAGTTCAATTTACCGTGAGTGAAGACTTCAATCAAACAGTTCAAGTCTCTTTCAGTGACAGTTTCATCCAAAGTGACCGAAACAGTAGAATCGTCGACCTTGAACAAGTTGATGTTGTGTTCAACCAAAGCAGATGCTAATAATTGATCGGCAGATACTCCGTTCAACTTAACAGTCAAAGTATCGAACCATCTGTCATTGAGAAGTTCATGGTTAGAGGCGATTTGAGTGGCCAAGATGGTGGTGAAACCAAACACTCTCTTGGCAATGTTCTTCAAACCTTCTGGACCGTGATACACGGCATACATGGCTGCGATGTTGGCCAACAATGCTTGGGAAGTACAAATGTTGGAAGTAGCCTTTTCACGCTTGATATGTTGTTCTCTAGTTTGTAAGGCCAATCTCAAGGCTTGTTTGCCCAATCTGTCCTTGGAAACACCGACAATTCTACCAGGAATCTTTCTGGAGTACTTCATATTGGTTGCGAAAAAGGCTGCGTGAGGTCCACCATAACCGAATGGAACACCAAATCTTTGGGAAGTACCCAATGCGATATCAGCACCGTAATCAGCAGGAGACTTAAGTAAAGTCAATGCCAACAAATCGGTAGCCATGGCAAACAAGGCTTTGTTAGCGTGAAGAATCTCACCCACTTGAGTGTAATCATGGACTTGACCATTAGTACCAGGATACTGAACGAGACCACCACAAACATCCTTGACGATGGATTGCAATTCAGCCACCCCTTCTTCGGTAGATAATGGTAATACCACGATATCGATATTAAGGTTGGTTGCCCTGGACTTGATCACACTTAAAGTTTGTGGGTGGATATTTGCGTCCACAACATACTTGGATCTTTTCCCCTTCAAATTATGGTACGATAACGACATGGCCTCACCAGCGGCAGTACCTTCGTCCAACAACGAAGCATTGGCCATGGCTAATCCAGTCAAGGAGGTGACCATGGTTTGGTAGTTCAATAATGATTCCAATCTACCTTGTGAGATTTCCGGTTGGTAAGGGGTATAGGAAGTGTACCATTCAGGACTCTCCAACAAGTTTCTTTGAATCACTGGTGGTAAAATGGTTCCCGCGTAACCCTTACCGATGAATGACTTAACAAGCTTGTTTTTGCCGGCGATTTCATGAAGATGGTCCAACATCTCCAGTTCAGTATAACCCTGTTGAGGTTGAATCTGCAACTTTCTCTTGATGAGAACGTGTTCAGGGATGGCCTTAGATAAGAACTCATCAAGGTCCTTGTAGCCTAAGGTGGCTAACATGGTGTCAACATTGGCAGGAGTAGGACCAATGTGTCTTCTGGCAAAAGTATCTAACTTGGAAAAGTTAACTTGTTTTGCATTAGGGTCATAGACCTTGCTGTAATAATCAGACGAGGTTGTAGCTTTGGCGGAAGCACCAGTCTTACTAGCCAATGATCTGAAGGAAGTTGATCTCAAGTTTGGAACGACCAATCTTTGCAAACGGGCAGTTCTAGCCACGGTTCTACCTAACTGGTACATTTTCAGTGAAATAACTCGATAAATTTCTAATCAGGAATCATTAGGGGCTTTATAGTGTTAAGCAAATTCGATGCCCGAGTCAAATCATATGCTTGGAACATGAGTTGACTCGTTGCGCCTGATTAGGAAGTACAGTGCCCAGGGAACTTCACGTGCTGACTCGGTAAAATAATTCTATGACTCGCGCACCTCTAACTACCTGAACACCGCCCAACTTTGGTGATATCTTGACTCGGACATTTTGGGTAGGTGGCAGGTTATGGACACCGAAAATTGCCCCGGACCCAGATCCCGGGCGTTGCTTAGATGGTTGGCTGATTTGACTTTATTACCGCCGAAGTGTGGGGGTCCGATGATGAACTCTGAGTTGGGACTCTTCGTCCTCGACTCGCCCTAATTTTCTCTAGGTGCCGTAAGTCCAACGGCTGTCAAAGATAAGCTAGGGCACCGGGCACGTAACCAGGCCTCGGTCCACAGGACTTTTCAATACTTACAAGCTTAAATAGTAATGCCGGTGACATCGCTTAACAGAAGTGGAGCTTAAAGTAAGAGAAGTAGAGCTTAAGAGTAAGAGAAAGAAACACACCAATTGATTCAACCCTTTTCAGTAATGATTCAGTACAAACAGATAGTTCAGCTCAAATGGACAATCTCCGATGAATAAACTTCATGCGGCCCTCGCGTCCTTGGTAGAAGTGTCGATGTCAATCTGTCGAAGGTGAACTTCTATTGAATTAGCTGAATGAGTTAGCACACATTGAACTGCCCTCCTCCACATTTTCAACCCCGAACTTATCAAATCCTACGCAAGCTCAATAAGAACGCCCCAACTAGTGAGACGTTCAGTACAATCAACCAACAAGTAATGTTGACCATTCGTGACATTAATTTTCTGTAGTTCTGTAGCACTTAACTCTCCAAAATAGAAAAAATAGGAAAAAGAGAACAGAGAGAAGTAGAACAAAGTCACAAATTCTTTCAAGAGGTTTGGAGAATCATTTTGCTATCGAATCCAGTAGTTTTCCCAGCAATTTTCCCAGTAGTTTTTGTTTTGTTGATCTTTTAATATTATTTTGTGGATTCGATCAAGTTCCCTCATAAGGTCCTTGAAATAATCATCACACTTATTGACAGCTGAAACCTTCCATTCTTACCTGTTTATTGTTACGGAATTTGCGAATACGTCACATTCTTTTTCTAGCTCAATAGTTCATCGAAAGTATTGCACTGGTTGAATTAATTGAAGTATATCTGGTTACATCGTCTCATTCGCAAAGACAGGTACATCAGACAACTGAGGAGTTTGGTGCTCATTGAAATATTTAAAGCTTTTTAGCAGTTTATAGATGTACATATTTTTGAACGTATCTTTCTTGATTGCAACATGAAGGATTTATTAATAAATCAACTTGGTAAAATAGTCAATCATATCGAACATTTTCAATTCTGTTCCCTCAAGTAACCAGTTTTACAACTCCTACTTCCAATCCTTTATGTTAAGAGTTAATAACCATTTTTCATCTCTTACTTCCAATCATTTTTATTAGGGTTAATAACCATGTGGTTACGTATTTTTGTTACTTCAACATTAAATTAGACTTCATTCAAGATATCTGCCACCACCTGGATCTCTTTAGGCAGTGTTCCACAACATCCTCCAATAACACGTACATTCTTCATAGAACTCCATTTTCTCACCAAATGTTTCCACTTCTTGCCACTTTCTCCAGCCAAATACTCTCCCAGTTCCTTATCGTAGACAAATCCCAAGTTTGGATAGAGTATCAATGGAAAGTCAACACAATTATTTATATTATCGACAATTTCCTCAATAAAATCACAATCAATACAATTAAGTCCAATTCCCACAAAGAATTGCTTGACATTGGGATGGTTATCCAAAAAATCCACCAAATACTGCATAACTTCCGAAATTGGAGTACCATCTACCAATTTCGTGGTACTATTGATATTAAAGCTGGTGTAAAATGGCTTTGACAAATCCAAACTATCCATCAATGTTAAAATCAGTTTAAGTTCCTGGAAATTGGGAATGGTCTCAAATCCAACAACATCCACTTTGGTATTACCGATAAAATACTTCACCAATGGTTCGTGGTATGATTGAAGTACCTCATCACTAACCACACCATAGTCTCCAGTATACTCAGATCCATCTGCTAGGAAGGTAGCATATGGTCCTACCAGTCCTATGATGTAAATTTTTTTCTCTGTTCTTGCAGCATTGGCTTCACAGGCTCCAACAGCCATATCTACAGCAGAATTCCACAATTGTTGAATCTTCTGGTCATTCAAAGAAGCGTGCTTCTGTAATCCAGCGTAGGATGTTTGGTACGTGGCGGTAATGATGACTTCTGCCCCAGCTTCCACATACAGGCGATGGACCTGAGACACCAATTCGGGTTGATGCAATAATACCATTCCTGACCAAAGTTTCGATGATTTTGGTTGAATTTTGGAATCCTTAGGCACTATGGATTCCAATTCCGTGCCCAAAGCTCCATCCATGGCCAATTTTCGTTTGGTTACTTGCGCCTGAAATGACATGATTTGAAGGGTGAAATGTAAAGTGTGAAATAAGATTTATGAAATGAGAATTGGTCTCACCAAAATAAACTACTAACTGAAAAAAAATTGAGAATTGATATCACCAACATGGACCATCCTGGAAAGAGAACAAGAGACGAGTTTGAGGGTGAACAATATGGACAGGGTAACTCCTATGACGACGAGTCCAAAAGACAACATATCGATCCATCTCAAGAATTGATCAGTAATGTGTGTAAGGATATCAGAAGATTAGGTGAGAATCCCAACATCGCTACTCAAGTGGACGATGTGCTGTACATCTCCAATCCAATCGTGGCAGAGTTTGAAAAGATTGACAAGTTGAGGAATTCGATTCTCAGTACCGTTTATGCCGTGGTAATTGAACAGCCTCAAAAGATTAATGCCTTGAGTAACTTGATACTTATCTGTAATGCAAAGAACTTTGTTGTTGCTAAATATGTGCTTGAGTATCTTCATGCCAAGGCACAAACTTTGTTGGACTCTGTTGGCACTGTTGAAACCGGTTCCGAATCCGCTGATTCAATCAAGTCTCAAGAAGAAGATGCTGGTGTGTTCAACAACATCAAATCCATTTTGAAGTTATTTGCTTCCTTGTCTCCCATTATTGATAATTATGCTGTCATCAGTTTGTTTAGACAATTCTTGAATTTGGCCATTGAATTACAGGATTCGACTCCTGAAGTTAGAAATGGTTTGGCCGAAGGAATCTACTACAACGTATTGATCTCCATACCATACTTGTTCAGTAATATTCAACCAGCTTCATCTCCTGAATTGGTCGAGAAAGTCAATGAATTGGTAGCTGAAGCATCGAATTTCAAAGCTGTTAATGTTCCTTACACATTGCTTCAACCATTTGATTCAAAATCTGATAATTACGAATTACCATATGAACCCAAAAAAATCATCGACTTGATTCTTCCAGCTATTTTATCTTTACAAGGTCCAGAAAAGGACTGGTCTGGACTTAAGAATGATAACAACTCCAGTAAGCTTTTCTTGAATTACTTGGACTTAATCCAACCTATTATTGACGAGGCCCTCAGTAACAACACCATATCCAGTGAATTGGTCAAGCACAAGTTGCCTCAGCTCTCTCTACCAGATGTGGAAAAATTGAAGACCTTCAAGCCATCAGGTACTATCGATAGCTTATGGTACCATAACCCACGTGTATTATTTCAAGTCTACAATTCAACAGAATATGAAACCGTTCCACAAATCGATACTTACATTGGATTGTTTTTCAAGGATTTGTCTTATGATATCTTGACAAATTTATCATTTAATAAGACTGAAGCTTCTATCCAATTATCAATTTTGGACTTATACTTCTCCAGAGACTTATTTGCTCCTCCAGGCTCTTCAGTTGATCAACTTTCATTGATCCACAAGGATAACTTGGCTGGAGAAAACATTCCAGCTTTATCAACTTGGAAAGTGGAAGACATCGCTGTGGAAAGTATCTTGACGATGATTTTTCAATTACCAGCACCATTACACCATGAAATTTATTACTACACCGTGTTAATTGCTTGTTGCAGAGAAAGTCCAGAATCGATTGCTCCAGTTTTTGGTAGAGCCATTCGTTACTTCTACAAACACTTGGAAACCTTAGATTACGAATTAAAGATTCGTTTCTTGGATTGGATGACTACTCAAATCTCTAATTTCGAATTCAGTTGGAAATGGGATGAATGGGTCGCTGATTCTAAGAAGTATAAAAATTTACGCTATCATCCAAAAAGAAGTTTCATTAAGAATTTGATTGCCAAAGAAATAAGATTATCTAATAAAAATAGAATCAAAGAAAGTTTTGTTACTATGGACCCAGAAACTTCTGAAGTGGTATCACTTGAAGAATTTCATCAATATTTGAATATTTCGCTTTTCGATAATGAATCTAAATACATCATTGATTATGATTCTGAATTATATGGAAATGACTCTAATGTGAAAGAAATCTTAGCAAAATTGTACTTCGAGAAAAAGAATGCTTTGTCAGAAAAGAATATTGTTGGAGCACAAGAAGAGATCTTTTTCAATTATTCTAATCCTGAGTTACCACTTCATGAAGTTTCGAGTAAAGTTTATGATTTCGTTAGTGCTCATTGGAAAACTAACAATGAATTCACTGACTTATACAGAGAAGCATTTACTGCTATGGAGGAGTTTACCAATATTAATTCGGTGAAATTCATTATAAATTTGGTGTTCCAAACCTATGCTTATATTGGATCCAGATCTATCTATTCTGTGGTTAGTGTTGTATCTCGTGATATCAACAAGTTAAAATTCTTGAGTGGAAGTGACATAACGTATATTAAAGATGAGCCAGAATTCGAATCATTAAATCTTACTGAAGAAGATATTGAAAATAGAAATGTTTGGATTATTGAAGCTATCTTCAGAATTTGGTCTCATCAACCTCAAGTGGTGTTTTTGATATTGGAATATTTGATCGAGTTCAAAATCTTGAAGCCTGAATTTTTAATTCCAAAAACCCTTGAACTTTCCACTAATTTACTTATTGAAAATGTTTCATGTATGGAATCAATTAACCGTATCTTGAATAATTATTATAGTCTGAATTCTGAAGAATTCAAGAAACTTTTCATAATCATGATAGATTCCATCGTTAAGAATTTGAACCTGATCTCACAAGATTTACAGACTCCAAATGATCAGCACATTGCTATTATTAAAGAGTTTGATGAAGAAGACTTGGATTTACAGAAAAACATCAACAACCAATGGTTATATTATGAATATAAAGGTTTGTTGAAGTCATACATCAGAAAGTACTTGAAGAGCAATTCTGATTATGTGGAAGAAACAAAGAATGCTGCTAACAGCATTGAAAATGACGTTGTTCAACAAGATGTCACCAGCTGGTTAAACGAAGGAGCATAAACTGATCAGACGACCAACATCCAAATAATCAACATCCAAAGAACCAAACATCCAAAGAACCAAACATCCAAAGAACCAAACATCCAAAGAACCAAACAATCCAAAGAACCAAAAAATCAAAATAACCAAAATAAACTAAACGTTCAAAATTAAGTAAAGGTATGTAATTTAAATTTCTGTGAATTAGTTCACTTATACTGATAATTATTATGTAGGAGTTATTCGCTTAGTGAGTCTAATTGATAACTTCGCACTATAGTGCAACCATAAAAATCTCACCATTATCAAACCACTCAATTTGCCACCATGAAAGACTTTTTTGGAGACAAGTCATTAGCCATTGAGACAAAAGACTTCACCTATAAGTTCTCTGGCACCAATAAGGTGGGGTTGGAGAATATAGACCTTGCGCTTGAATGGGGAACTTTCAACCTCTTAATTGGCCCCAACGGTGCAGGTAAGTCAACCTTATTAAAGATTCTAGCAGGGAAGACATTGATCAAAGCAGGATCGGTCCGTCTAGGTGGATTCGATCCATTTGAAGATAACAGAACTAGAAATCAACAACATAATTCTGATATCAACCAATACATCACATATCTTGGAACAGAATGGGCCACCAATTCCATGGTTAAAAGAGACATATCGGTGAAAGTATTGATCTCATCTATTGGAGGAGATGTTTACCCTGAAAGAAGAGACAAATTGGTGGAGATCCTCGACTTCGATCCCGAATGGTCGATGTTGAATCTTTCTGATGGAGAACGCAGAAGAGTCCAGATTGCCATGGGATTGGTAAGACCTTGGAGACTATTGCTCTTGGATGAAGTGACTATTGACTTGGATGTGATCGTTAGACTGAAACTATTGAATTATCTTAAGCAAGAATGTGTCGAGAGAAATTGTACCGTGGTTTATGCTACTCATATCTTTGATGGTATTGATCGTACTTGCTACAATAGCATAATTCATTTAAGTGAAGGGAAAATAGTAGACAATATTGATACCAAAGATATTGTGTTTGATTCCAGTATAGAAGGCAAGGTTGAAATAGGCCATCCACTCAAAATTGCACCAGCTCAATCGTTACATCCTTTAGCAATTCATTGGTTAACTAATGATTTGACTTTGAGAGGTTCTAGAGATGAAGAAAAGCGAAAGATGTTACGTCGACTCCAGGCCTGGGAAGATAAAGGTCCCAATGATGAGCGATTCCTCGATGGAAGTGATGATAAGTTGAGATCATATTTTAAGTCAACCAGAAGTAATAAATAATGAGCTAAATAAAAGTTACGAACTGCTTTAAAAGCGTTTATAGTTTATCGTTTGATGAGAAATATGATTAGTAGCAATACTAAACCAATGAAAATATTCAAGCTCAGTTAAGTTTTGATTAGGATCATTATGGTGTGAATAAATGACGTATATTGAAGTATGCAAGTGCATCCAGATGCAATGTGAGGTGCTGTGCTTATGGAAGGGTTTTGATCTTACCATAGCAATGACGATATAATTGTAGCAACTGTTTGAAATTGAGAACAGTTATGGTGATGGTGATTTCGGTTATTCCAGTGACTTTGCTGCGGAAGCAGTTCTTTCTGTGGATGTTTCATTGGAGGCTGCTTCAGATTCATCAACTGTAGTTGACTGGTCCGAAGAATGCTGGTATTCCTGTTGGAATTTACGTTCCATCTCCAAGAACTTGACATTATCTTGGGAATTGGTCAATTCTTGTTTCAAGAGCCACATTTGGTACTTGGCTTCCAAAGCATCTTTGCTATCCGATGAAGAGATGATCGATTTTGAAGATGCTGATGCCAACTTCCTTCGGATTCGGTTACGTTGTTGCACTGAAGGTGTCAAGGGAGTGGAAGGACCTCTTTTGCCATTTCTTTCATGGGATGTCTGTGATTGTTGTTTTGTCAGGATTATGACATGTTCATTTTCCTTGTTATCGTTCTTGAGTGGCGAAACGGACCTTGTGGTTGCACTCATGATGATAATAAAGATTGATAGTTGTGAACTTAAGTAAACAATAATAGTTTAGAGTGAAACGGCTTACGTCATCAATGTGATGATGATTTAGTTCGCGTTTCGCGACTGCCCTGAAATGTTCCTGAGTTGCGAAAACTGCGAAAGAGAAGCGAATTCAAACTGTTGACGAAGGGAGAAAAACAACCATAAAAATCAGTAGCAGGAAGTTTCCTTTACTCCAAAACGATTGAAGCCAAAGAGAACTTTAATTCAAGTGATTTCCGTTTAGATCACATTTTCCTATTACTTTTCTTGTTACAATTTCTTACCTCTTTTCATTCATCTTTCACATTACAGTTAATTTAATGTTATCGTAATTACTAAGTAGGTATTCTCCATTGAATAAATTATCTCACCATGTTGAGGGTTTAAGTGCTAAATCATGATAAATTATGATAAATTATGATAATGTTCTTGTTGAGTAAACAATGTACCAAACTGATGAGATTGTGCTTCTACTCGAATTAAAGTTTCAATTGTCTTGGTAATATTAAAAAATTTCTGGTCAACCTCTAATGGTTTAAATGAAATTGATCGGAATATGAACATTGGATTGGAATTAAGATCAATATAAATACGAATAGATGGAAATTAGGGAGACCAAAAGTAATTTATAGTTCCTCTTTTGCTACCAAATGTAATCGATAGTCTCTCTTTTGCTACCAAATGTACTTTGTCTCTCTTTTTTCGGATCGCTTCGTAATTTATATCCTTAATAGTAAGATGAGTATATTTATATCTATATTCATATTTATCTCGTACTATTAATCCTGTAATATACTCTAATGTTATATTGTATATTTTCATAGGTTTTCGGTGAGTAATACAAGTACAGTGTTTAAGTTCCATTCCCCTTATTGAGTATTGCAGTTTGGTTTCTCGAACTGAAACCACTTTATTTGGGCAATTATGTGGGGATGGATAATATCACTTGGTAGTGTTTAGTATATGCAAAGAAAAGTAATATCAATTCAAGAGTTGATCAAAAATATCAAAAGTCATTCTTAGAACCTATTCCTTTCTATTGTTATGATATTCAACTGATGATATATTTCATTGATAAAAATAGCACCCATCAAAATTGGATGTACCACCATCAATTTCCTTATACTTTAAGAAAGGTAATTACTTGAACCCGTTTTCCTAGTAAATAATAAATAATCACATTCCTTGTCTTTAAATAACAAGGAATATACACTCTATTCCTTGTGTATAGTTACCCTCAGTAAATTGGAGTAAGCTTAAGAATATTACTCCATGGTATATATTATTGGTTATGGTCCAACCTGCGGGAAAGCCTGTTCCATTCTCTAGATTTATTAACAAACATCATAAAACTATAGAGAAATCAGACTATAGAGAAATCAGACTATAGAGAGATGAGACTTAGGGAAATAAACCTATAGAGAGAAATAAATTTATATAGAGAAATCAGACTTTATTGAGAAATAAATCTTACAGAGAAATCAGACTTAATAGAGAAATCAGACTTGATAGAGAAATAGAGTAATAAATCTATAGAAATCAGACTTCGAGAACTCCTAAATTTCCAGTCTCCGATATAAACCTTTCTATTTAGAGCTTCTTTTTTATCATCAGCTGGAGGTTCTTACTATGAGTGTATTCCCCATCCAACTTCTTCTCTATAAGTATCCCACCGGCCCCAACGGCTATACAAAAGATCCCGCTCAACCGGCTAACCCTGCCCAACACGCTCTAAAAATTCGCCTCGGCCCCAACGGCTATACTTCAATAGATAGGCCAAGATCATACCACTATCCCTCCTAGGCTAATATTGGGAAGATACCGGGAGGAAAGACGACTGACCTACTGAGAGCCACGACACCACATGACCATTATTATCCTACATGACCATTATTGTCCCAAATAACTATTGTCTACAAGTATATTTGTGATGATATTTGTGATGATATTTGTGATGATATTTGTGATGATATTTGTGATCATTATTGTAGTTCAGGGGAAAGTCTCCCGTCTGTGAAAATTCCTATTGTAATGCACCATGCAGCTGATCTTGCAGCTGGAGTTTGTGCTGCAGCTGGAGTCTAGCGAATGACTCCTACCTCCATTTACATCTACGTTTCACCAGCTTCAGTTACTAATCAAACTCAACTATTACTTCTGTCATTGCTATGGTATATCAAACTGGGGTGATCATTGGGATGGCGAGGAACAAATGCCTAAGCCATCGCATCGTCACTAGACTTTAATACTAAGCCATCGTCGCTAGACTTTAATACTAACCACAACATCTATTGTGAGATAATTCCATATAACTCCGATGGGTTCACGTCGATTTTCTACGAAAATAGCATTGTCTCTGGAATGGTATATTAATCAGCGTGGCACATACGACTAGTTGGCCAATGTCTCATAGCTAGATAATACCATAATAGCTTCAATAGTAGCCTTTTACTGGCGAATTTGGATGTTTTCTGGGATGTTTCTGGGTGTTTGAGTGTGAGACATTTTGGACATCCTCATTGAATTATCACATTCACTTTCCCTCGATCAGAGTATTTGGCTGTAAAATATCCAGTCCTCACCATAATTAGATTAATGGAACTGCTAGAATGTTGTAGCTGCATTAACATCTGCATTACATCTGCATTAACATCTGCAGTCTGTACTTCTTTATGTCTGTACTTCTTTATGTCTGTACTTCTGCATGTCTGCATGTTACACGTCTACGAATGTCGTCTACTCGTCACATCTCAATTCCATCCCTTCCATTCCACATCTCCTTATTGACTAAAGAAAAAGCCAAAAGCCAAAACTTACTAGTGGAACCTTCAACGGCCCTACAATACTCCTTGGCCTCCGGCCGCTCCGGCCATCGCACCACCGCCGTTCCCCACTGCCTTCAGGCAATCGCACCACCGCCGTTCCCCACTGACCTCCGACCCACGCAGCATATCCGCATGAACCAGAGCGGCGTGCACTTGACTAATTCCCTGGCTGAGCATTCTCGTGATAGTCCCCTATAAGTAACCGTCAGTAATCTCCATTCCACCTCAAACTACTGGACATCTCCAATATCTGTCACTCCTAGAAACTTCCCATTTCCACCAAATCACTCCCACCAAATCACTCCTACCAAATCAACCACAATAATACGCGTGTTCTGTCCGTTACGTGCCATATGTTGAAGTTTAAGAATAAGTTCAAGTTCGGATCCTCCACTCCTGGAGACAAGTCGGCTTCTCCAGAGGTGTCGACGATCTCATCGTCTCCTCGTAACTCGGTTGACTCCAGAAGAACCATCTCCACTAACAACCTCTCGGATACCATGCTGAAGCTCTCGATCAATGATGGATCCCATGCTGTTGCCCCTGAACCGGCGGAGTCCTCGGCTTCTTCCACCACCTCTACTTCTCCTAAGAAACAGCATCCAGATCAATCCAATCTGATCTTGTCATCTCATAAAGACGGGTCTCCTAGCATGGCTGCCTCTTCAACCGCAGTCTCTTCATCCACTCATACTTCTGAATTGGAACAACCAAATACAACCTTGTCTCATAATCCTGGTCTCTTGACAGTGAAAATCTACAATTCGGCCAAGATTCAGTTACCTATTCAAATCGAAAATAACAAACAAATTCTCCATGCATTGGCCGTCAATTCAAATAACGAATCCACCTCTCAACTGCTCTTGAAAAACTTGAATTCATTAGAATCCAACGAAGATCATTCGTTATCTTCTGATGAACCCCAATCAACCCGCTTTTTATCAGGAAAGGTTGCCACAAATTTCTTACCTTCGATAATCACCATACCCAATGCGGAAAACTTGGTCAAATCTCTTCTTTATTTGACCATCGAATTCGATAATAACGTATTGGTCATTGAACCTCAGAAGGGTACCGTCAATCAATCCACCTGGAATCAAGTGGTCTCTTTCGATGTTACTAAAAAATCCAGCTCCACAAGCAACACTGGTTCAAACTTCTTGATCTTGAACTTATTCATTCGTTTGCCTAGTATGTTGATCCCTGAAGCTGAAAAAATTGCTAAGAAACACTTGTTCACCAATAATACATCTCCTAGTAACAGCCCCAATAATATTGGTGATTTGTTGATAGGTACAATCAAATTGCCCTTAAGTTTGAAATACCATGTTAAGCCAATCAGATTGATGAACCATGAGTTCCTTAAATTTGCCAATCACAACATTAATGTCAATGAATCATTATCAAAGGAATTGGGTGAAATCATGTTGACCATCGAATTCAAGCCCATTAGTAAAGCTCCACTTTCCATTGATGATTTTGACTTATTAAAGGTCATTGGTAAAGGTTCATTTGGTAAAGTCATGCAAGTTGTCAAGAGAGACACTAAGCAGATTTATGCGTTGAAGACTTTACGTAAACAACACATTGTTTCTAGAAATGAAGTTACTCATACGTTAGCAGAAAGGACAGTATTGGCAAGAATTAATAATCCATTTATTGTTCCATTGAAATTTTCATTCCAGAGTCCAGAAAAATTATACTTGGTTTTGTCATTTATTAACGGTGGTGAATTATTTTGGCATTTACAAAGAGAAGGAAAATTCTCCATGGATAGATCTAGATTCTATATTGCAGAATTATTAACTGCATTAGAAAGCTTGCATGAGTTAAATGTTATTTACAGAGATTTAAAACCTGAAAACATTCTTCTTGATTATCAAGGACATATTGCTTTATGTGATTTTGGTCTTTGTAAATTAAACATGGGTAATAATGATAGAACAAGTACATTCTGTGGAACTCCTGAATACTTGGCTCCTGAATTGATTTTAAATCAAGGTTACACTAGAAGTGTCGATTGGTGGACACTTGGAACATTATTATATGAAATGTTGACTGGTTTACCACCTTTCTTTGACACAGATACTCCAACCATGTACAGAAAAATCTTACAAAATCCATTGAGGTTTCCTTCTTTCTTAGAAAACACTGATGCACAAGACTTATTGATTAAATTATTACAAAAAGACCCTAAACATAGATTAAATGATGCTACTGAGATAAAAAATCATCCATTCTTCAAGGACATCGATTGGGTTAAATTAATCAATAAGAGTTACCTTCCTCCATTCAAACCAAATGTGGAGAATTTACTTGATACTTCCAATTTCGATTCAGACTTTACTAGTGAAAAGCCTCAAGATTCTGTTGTAGATGACTTCTTGAGTGAGAGTGTACAACAACAATTCGGAGGCTGGACATATAATGGTGATACGGTGTTGAGATAAGTCATACCCTTTTGCACATTAAATGGTGCAAATTCCAGCTACGCTGTATTGAATTGTTTCCATTGTAAATATTATGTCTTCATATAATCTGGATTCTGATAGTAAAATGTGAAATCGTCACTCGTTATATGTTACCCATTTAATTCCATCTACTACCTATTAGCAGCAGAATTATACGTAGCTCCACTTCTTCCAGGAAAGGCACTTCCACCTGTTTTTTGATTGGGATTCTTATGCCCCGGATTCAATGGTGCTCCGTGTTTGAACATCTCTCGAGGTTGGGGGTAATCTCCATGTTTGATACGTTCTTGGTCACGTTGCAAATACTGTGGATAAGATGGATTCAAATGTTGTGGTGGTGCCTGGGTGATATTCACCAATTGTGGCTGAACTTTATAAACGTTGGGGTCATTCATCGGGTCATAATGGTTCTGGTTTTGGTTCCGGTACTGGTTCTGGTTCTGGTACTGGTTCTGGTAGTTTTGCTGATATTGTTGATCTTGCTGGTATTGCTGTTGGTATTCCTGTTGATATTGCTGTTGATGGTCGACCTTCTCAGGAGGGTAATCTTTTGAATCTTCGTATTTGGGAGCATTTTCTGATTTTGGATAATTGATTCTCTCACTTTCGTTGTATGAAGGTGGTTCGTCATCCATTGAGGGCTTTCCCTTCTCGTTCTGGTAACTCATTTGTTAAAAGAACTGTTTGTAGTAGCAAAAGATAAAATGACAAGCAAACGTAGTTGAATTATGATGGTGGGGGTCGTGGGGGGGTGTGAGCGTGGTTACGAGCGCGTGTACTCTTGGCTCACTATCGCGAGAACTGACAAATTTTTTACCCTAGTAAAGACTGAACAAAACCAACCTTCACTCCAATCATAATAAACATGTGGAGCACTAGAAAAGTCGCCTCTTCATTGGTGCAACCCACCAAGGTGTTCACTCGTGGGAAACAAAAGGCTGCGGCCATGAACCCTTCCACACAAAGAATCATCAACCAGTTGTCGGCATTATCAGCATCGAGAAAACAACCCAAGTTATTAAGCTTGTGTAACGAAGATTTGATTAAACATAGAACTATCACCAATGCATGGAATTTATACCAAAGGAAGCTTCAAAACAAGAAAGATGAGCAGTTTGAAAAACAATATATTAGCATCAGAAATGCCATGGAAGATTTGAAACAATCCAGTCCAGAGTTGTTTGAGTTGGCCAACGAACAAGAGATCAAACGTTTCCCATTGGAAATGAGAGTTCCTACCGACTTCCCAGCTAACCAGCCTTGGGTTTACAATTATGCTCCACAAAAGTGAATGGGGAGAATCCATACCAAATGGTGTATGATCTTGTAAATAATCGTAATATACATGAAACTTTTGACTTTGACTTTGACTTTTGACTATAGTACACATCCGAGAAACGGTGTAGTTTGAAATACCAATACAGAGCTTTGGAAGGTCCTCATCGAACCACATACTCATGTCTTGTGTATGGTTTCAATGGATTTCTAATCTTCTAGAACTCTGATTTTCCTCTTGCGAGTAGGGGTGCTGGCACTGCTATTGACTTCTTTATCAGTATTTGCGGGTTTTGCTCCTGGAGCAAGATTTCCTGGTTCCACTGAATCCTCATATTCGTCCAAATCATCTTTATTGACATTGGATCCATTTTGCGATTCTGAACTCAAAGGATCACCATTAATCCCTGCGAATGATATTCCATGCCTTTTCACAAACGTCTTTACGTAACTAACCGAACTCAAACTGAAGATATGATCTTCAGCAGAATATTGGAATCTCTTCTTACTTGATCCACTTCCACCACTAGTTTTGGAAAAGTTTTCAAACCCTTTAACAATATTACCATAAGTACTCTCATTGAAATATTCTGATTCTTTTTCATAAATTGAATCTTCCAACTGAGTCAATTTAGCAGAAAGCTCTTGCTTCTTTAAAATTTGTTGAGTGAGCTGGTTCTTAAGTTTGGTGTATGCATCGATAGTTGGAAGTTCCGCCAGTCCATTTGCAGTTTTTGCTCTTTTGTCATCTGATGTGGCGGCCAGCGCCTTAGGCGATGATGCCGATCCACCTTTAGCTTCCAGGTCCTTTGAACTCATGTAGTTGTTGTTGTAATATCCATCACGTGTGATATATCAAATGTTGTCGTGTATATACCGTCGCTAGATCCTTAACAGTAATGGTAGAATTATACGGCAGTTTATATTTCTCTAATATCAGCCACTTTGTTAGTTCCAAAACCACCAATGCTTTCGTAGAACACTCAAAACAGTCAGAAGATCCTCAACCGATAGAATTTGAGACAATTTCAACAGATTGTAACGGAGCTGGTAGTACAAAAAGTACAATAGTATCAACAATAGCAGAAGAAGTAGAAGAAGAAGAAGAAGAAGAAGAAGAAGAATAAGAAGAATAAGAAGAATTGTTGGCGGTTGTTGCTGAATTCGGTTCGATGAGTTTCCCCTATCATGTTGTGATTATCATTAATATTTGCTCAAGACTTGGTAGAACCTCAAAGGAAATCATTTATTTTTTGGCAAACAGGAAGAATTCAAGTCATGACTAGAAACGGTGAATGCTAAGTTCTCTGGGATTACTTCTTTTCTTAAATAAACTGATGGGTTGAGATTCAGAGACTAGGGCTAGATTGCATGGGTGGAGGTAACTATGGATTGTTGCAAATTTGGATGTCGCATCAATAGAGACGACATTTTGGTAAGTCAATGACAGATGTTCCACGACATTCTGCGCCGCACACGGAGCCCTAGGTCCCGAGGTAACCCGACCACCCCGGTCGCCCCCCGGCCGTCCCCAAGTCCGAGCCCGAACGAGCACAGATGATTCAGGGCCTCTTCACCGGTGCCCCGGGGGAGTTTACGCACAAAAGGATGTGGCTCACCTCCCACCAATTGCTCTCCACCTTATGAACACCGTTGCTATTTCCTCATATTCCCCCATTCAAACAATTGTGTAGGGCAATGTCGCAATTTTTCGGTTCCTAACTAGAAATGATTCACTGCATTCAGGAGATTACTCCTCCCTAAACTTCTTCACAGCCTCATGAATTTCGATGACAAAAAAATGTTCTAAAGCATTGCGTCACCAATATGAGTCAATTGCAAAAATAATTGTCGGATTTATTCAATACATTGTTTGGTTAACTAATGATACTCATTTAAGATGATCTTGACCATGAGTTGTTGTGTTTTATCATCCCCATCAGCTGACCCTAGTCTACCACGGTGCGGATTTTGTGTCGGTATAACGGGAGTGAGTGGTCCACACAGGTCCAGAATTTTTCTATAAATGCGTCGGATTCGCTCCTGTTTTGAAATTCTCTATCCAATTCAAATAATATAAAATGGCCATTACTAAAGTTTTTGCTCGTTCCGTCTACGACTCCCGTGGTAACCCAACCGTTGAGGTTGACCTTCACACCGGTAAGGGTTTGTTCAGAGCCATTGTTCCATCCGGTGCCTCCACTGGTATCCACGAGGCTTTGGAATTGAGAGATGGTGACAAGTCTAAGTGGTTAGGTAAGGGTGTTACCAAGGCCATTGCCAACGTTAACGACATCATTGCCCCAGCTTTGATCGAGGCTAACATTGACGTCACTGACCAAGAAAAGGTTGATGAGTTCTTGAACTCCCTTGACGGTACCCCAAACAAGTCCAAGTTGGGTGCTAACGCTATCCTTGGTGTCTCCTTGGCTGCTTCCAAGGCTGGTGCCGCTGAAAAGAACGTCCCATTGTACCAACACTTGGCCGATCTTTCCGGTTCCAAGCAAGACAAGTTCGTTTTGCCAGTTCCTTTCCAAAACGTCTTGAACGGTGGTTCCCATGCTGGTGGTTCTTTGGCTTTCCAAGAATTCATGATTGTTCCAACCTCTGCCCCAACTTTCTCTGAAGCTTTGAGAATTGGTTCCGAAGTTTACCACAACTTGAAGTCTTTGGCTAAGAAGAAGTACGGTGCTTCTGCCGGTAACGTCGGTGACGAAGGTGGTGTTGCTCCAGCTATTTCTACCCCAAGAGAAGCTTTGGACTTGATCACCGATGCTATCGCCAAGGCTGGTTACACTGGCCAAGTCGGTATCGCCTTGGACGTTGCTTCCTCTGAATTCTTCAAGGACGGTAAGTACGACTTGGACTTCAAGAACCCAGAATCCGATGCTTCCAAGTGGTTGTCCGGTGAACAATTGGCCGACTTGTACGAAGAATTGATCAACGAATACCCAATTGTTTCCATTGAAGATCCATTCGGTGAAGATGACTGGGATGCTTGGGTTCACTTCTACTCCAGAGTTGGTTCTAAGATCCAAATTGTTGGTGATGACTTGACTGTTACCAACCCATTGAGAATCAAGACTGCCATCGAAAAGAAGGCTGCCAACGCTTTGTTGTTGAAGGTTAACCAAATTGGTTCTTTGACCGAATCCATCAAGGCCGCCAACGACTCTTACAACGCTGGTTGGGGTGTTATGGTTTCCCACAGATCTGGTGAGACCGAAGACACCACCATTGCTGACTTGGCTGTCGGTTTGAGATCTGGTCAAATCAAGACTGGTGCTCCAGCTAGATCTGAAAGATTGGCCAAGTTGAACCAAATCTTGAGAATCGAAGAAGAATTAGGTGACAAGGCCATCTACGCTGGTAAGGACTTCAGAATTGCTTCTACCATCTAAGTGTCTTAGCTTAGTATAGTTCAGACAAAATAAACGTATCATGATATTAATTTTATAAATCGTTATTGGAGATTTTAGTCAATGCTTCGACTAACTTCAGTACCACGTAATGAACTTCTTCAAATGTATTATATAATGGAACTGGTGCTAATCTTATAACATCTGGTCTTCTTTCATCAGCAATTATCCCATTATCATGTAAGAATTGGTTAACTTTTTCCATAACATTATCCTTTTTGTCGGAATAATGAGGTTGAAACAATATCGATAATTGACTTCCTCTTTCTTCAGAATTTAATGGAGTCAATATCTTGAAACCCAATTTTTCACTGTGGGTATTATCTTGACTCAAATAAAATGGAGATGAAGTCAATAAATCTTGTAAATATTGAGTTAATTGTATACTTTTCTTTCGAAGAGTTGCAACACCGCCAATTTCTTTAAACAATTCTAAAGAGCTTCTAACTGCAACAACATCAATCACTGAAGGATTTGATTGTCTATAAGATAAAGCAGAGTTGATGGGGTCAAACTCTTCCAACATCTTAAACCTATCATCAGAATTGTTTCCCCACCATCCCGCAAGTCTTGGAGTGAAGTTTGATTTGGAGTTATCCTTAGTATATTGTTCATGGACAAATATTCCAGCGATTGCACCGGGACCAGAGTTTAAGTATTTGTAGGAACACCAAGCGGCGAAATCGACGTTCCATTCATGAAGTTTCAATGGTACGTTACCCACTGCATGAGCTAAATCCCATCCCACAACAATATCACCCTTGGATTTGGCGTAGTTTGTGATTTTATCGATATTGAAAAATTGGCCAGTATAATACTGAATACCAGGAAAACAAACCATTGCCAACTCTTCTGAGTATTTATCGATGGTATTCAAGATATCTGAGGTTTGTAAATACGTTTCTCCTTGGTTTACTTCAAGTTGTATCAAATGAGACTCATCGTAGCCATGAAACTTTACGAGATTCAAGAAAGCATAATAGTCCGATGGAAACGCCTGTTTCTCGAACAAGATCTTGGTCCGTTTGCCTTTGGGCTTGTAAAAATGGAATAGAAGCGCATTCAAGTTACTGGTCAATGATCCCATCACTGCCACTTCATTCTCTTGGGCTCCCACTACTGGTGCCACCAACGGCAACAATGGCAAATCTATGTCGACCCATGAAGTAGCGTTTTCATGGGGATGATTGAAATGAGACTCTACTGCTCTTGCTGCCCAAGCTTCAAGTTCGTTGGTAATGGAGACCTTGACCTCATGAGGCATCAATCCGAGTGAATTTCCACAGAAGTAAGTCACTGGTGATTCCGACTGGTTGATTCCCATGGACTTGAATGTGGGCACAGCAAACTTTTGCTTATAGGTTGGATGTTGTCCATCCAAGAGCTTTGCTTCGTCGATAGACATTGAGTAAATGGAGGGTTGTAAGCCGAGATAGACTAAGTAAATGAAAAGAACAGTCAGGTGTGGTTCAAGCTCGATGGTATCAATTTTGGGTGTTGATGATATCAATGAGACGCCGTATCTTTGGTGATTGGGAGTAGATTGGTTGATTGGGAGTAGATGGGGAGTAGATTGAGGTTGGATGAATTGATGAGTCTCTGATGTAGTTAGTGCGGTGCGCCTGTATAATCTATTGCGAGAGTTGGAAGGTTTGGTGAGACTTCACCAGAGAAGTTCTGTCCATTAAAACCAAAAACCCCATCAGTCTTCTAAGATGAAATCTTGCAATCAGGAACCAATAGTTGGAAAATATTTCATAATCTTACAAACCTTGTGGTTGTTGATGGGTAATGTAACTGTAAGTTTGACTGACCTTCGTGACCTGCATATAGCCAACGCTATTACAAGTAAGTTATCTCCACTGATCAACTCCTACCAACACCAAATGATCCATTCAGTGTTGATATGTAAGTTAGCGGGCCCCACTATTGTGGTCGCAACAATTACTAACCTCAGTCAATAATGATGGGTTGCCCCGGCTAATGAAGTTTTATACCCCCGTGGACATTAACACCCAACGACTCCTCCTTCAACAAGTACATCAATTAATATCCATCAGAACACCCGAAGAATGTTCCTTCATCACTCCTCCTACGCTCCTTGAGGATCTCGATGACATCAAGGTCATTTACAGACATTATGCCACATTATACTTTGTGTTTATTGTGGACGACCAAGAATCCGAACTTGGGATTTTGGATTTGATTCAAGTATTTGTGGAATGTTTGGACAAGTGTTTCGCCAATGTGTGTGAATTGGACTTGGTGTTTGGCTGGCAAGTTTTGCAGACGGTGTTGGAGGAGATTGTCCAAGGAGGAATGGTCATTGATACCAACATCACCAGGATCGTGGCGGCGGTGGACGATGCCAACAGTCAAAAGAATGCTGGTAGTGCCAATAGTGCTTCCAGTATCAGTGCATCGTTTTTATCTGCCATTTCAAGGGATAAGAGTTTCTGGGGAAGGACGTGATATGTACAAATAGAATATATACGGCATGGGAACCGGCTATGTAGAATGAATTTAGACATGAAAGAACAATAATGAAAACAACTAAACTTTCAGTTAATGATCCAATAAATTAATTAACAACTAAAATTGAAGAAGTATATGATCTTTGAAGTTGATACATCGGGGAGTTCATGACTTCTTGGTAATATTGATAGTTTATTACTTCTTGGTTGATTACCAAAACTTCCAGCTGGACTTCTTCTTGACCAAATCCTGGGCTTCAGCCAACTCTTGCTCCGCATCCACAGTCTCTTTTCTTCTCTCTTCGAGACTGCTCTGCTTACGTGCTTCTTCGTAGTTAATCAACTGTTGGTTCAAGTTACGTTGATCTCTTTCAAACGGCGATCCAATTGGTCCAGTCTTCCAAATAGGGTCTTGTGACTTGGCGGTCTCCTTGACAATCCTCATCAATTCTTCTTGTTCCTTTTGAATGAGGGCCTTGTTCTTCTCGTACTCGGCTCTAACCTCAGGTGAAAATGCAGCAATCAACTCCTCATCAGTAGGAGTAGTGTACGTGTAGAGTAACACACCTGATCCAGTGATACATGCACCAGCAAAATAGACACGTGCCCATCTATACCATAATGGCTTGGACATTGTTGTAGTGGTTACTGGTCTGCTCTGCTTACTTTCTACATTATCCATATTGGTCAGATTGTGTCACGTGGACCTGCGTCACGTGTGCGTGGGTTATTCAAACACCCAATGATGATGTGGTCGTATAACTTCTGAAGATCTGCAGTCGCCACCAATACACCACTACCAGATTCGTACATGTGAAAGACGGGGTAGACAGGATTTCTTCGCCACCATGACGTAGGTTACTTGCGATGTGCTAACTCCCTAATTGTTATTTTGGTATTTTTGGTATTTTTGGTATTCGCACGCACGCCCCATCACCCCTATTACGTAACATCATAGTATTTCCTCACCTCACCTCAGCCCTCAGCCCCCAATCCTCATACTGGACTTCTCATTCTTTACTCTCACTCTTAACTTCTTAGTCCTGCCTCAGCCTCACAAAAAAATCTAAACGACGGTTATACGACCTTAGATTATATATGTTAAACGAGTGAACCAGTGATTCGGAGGTTTAACCATATCATATAAGCACTTCCATTCCAAACGGTATTGAAATCTTTGGATCTTATCATCAACTGAAGACAATTCAACTCGTCCGAATAGTCCTGCAAAATTGACTATAATTGACCATAATCGAACCATATTTCATTACCACCTTAATATATTAGGTATCGGCAACCAAACAATTCAACATTAGTGTTAGCCATTTAGTTTCTCAACAAACATCAGGGTAAGATGTCTGAGACAAATCTATTTAATTCGCTGAATCATTCAGGGGGTGAATCGGAAGACAGAAAGAGTAAATCATCTAAGGGAAAGCGAAAATATCATCAAAAATCGAGAAATGGATGTTCTACATGTAAGAAGAGAAGAGTCAAATGTGATGAAAACAAACCCAGTTGCAATAAATGTAAACATATGAACTTGGTATGTGGATATCTTACTGAAGGTAATGATTCCTCTCATCATGAGCATGATGAATCTAAGTGGGAGGTAGAAGAAGAAGAAGAACGCGTCTCCAAGAAACGGAAAACATCCAAAGTCACATCCCCTTCATCTTCGACATCTAGTGAATCCAATGTCGAGCCTCAAACTCAACAAGTCACTCCAAACTTGACACCTAGTCCATCACATATACCCAAACAACCATTGCTGCAACTGCAACAACTGCAACTGCAACCGCAACAACCGCAACAACAACCGCAACAACAACTGCAACAACATCAACAGCAGCAAGAATCAATGGGACAACCACCCATCAACCCGGGTATACTAAATGCTGGAAACTTGAACAATATTAATCTCAGTTATCTTGTGAATAACCTTAGTGGACTTGGAACCGACTTGAGTAGTTTTGGGAATTTGGCTAGTTTGAGTAATTTGGCCACTCTTGCACAATTACCAATTGATTTAAGTAACTTGGGTTCATTAATTGATAACTCTGTGGCGAGCAATCTTACTCAAGCTTCATTAGGATCACAACCAAAACCTATGAATATCCCTCCACAACAACCTCCAATTGATATTACTAAACAAAGCCAAACTTTCCCTCAAAATCCCGAACTTAATCAACCATTCGTACAGAGGTCAATTCCAGAATTTGTGAAACAAGAACAAACTTCGAATATTCAAATGGAACAAGAGAGAAGCATACCAAACATATCACCAAACGTCAATACACTGATACCCCGTAACCCAAGTCCCATGAATAATCCCATGGCAGCTGCTATGCAATCATCAAATAGTTTGAATATGCTTGATCTAAGGTTAATGTTCCATTATACCTCTCAAGTATCAAACACCATCACTGGGGCAGGTATTTCCGATACCAACATTTGGAATTATGATATTCCCATGTTGGCATTTGAATATCCGTTTCTCATGCATTCGATCTTGGCCTTTAGTGCCACTCATTTATCACGTACAGAGAAGGGACTTGATCAATGTGTAACCTGCCATCGTGGAGAAGCACTTCGGCTTTTAAGAGAAGCAGTTTTGGATATCAATTCTGACAATACCGATGCATTGGTTGCATCAGCTCTTATTCTTATCATGGACTCATTAGCAAATGCATCATTCCCATCATCCACATCACCCAAATCACTTCCAGCATCGGCGTGGATTTTCCATGTGAAAGGTGCAGCAACCATCTTAACTGCAGTATGGCCGTTAACTGAAGCATCTCGGTTTTACAAATTTATCAGTGTGGATTTAGGAGATTTGGGAGATATTATAAATCAAAGGGTCAATCTTAGTAAAGATCAATTAACTGGAGCTAATAGATACTTCACCGATTTGGAATGTCATGATTCGGATATTGCAGATTTATTTCCTGTTGAAATCGATTCTCCTTACTTGATCACCTTAGCATACCTTAACAAACTTCACAAGGAAAGATATAAGTCAGATTTCATTTTGCGGATTTTTGCCTTCCCGGCATTGCTTGACAAATCATTCTTGTCACTTTTGATGACGGGAGATGTGAAGGCCATGCGTATTATGCGTTCATATTACAAATTACTTCGTTCGTTCACTCATGAACTCAAGGATAAGGTGTGGTTTTTGGAAGGAGTGTCACAAGTTCTTCCTGTGGATGTGGAAGAATATGCAGGAGGAGCTGGAGGTATGCATATGATGTTGGACTTTTTGGGAGGTGGGCTTTCAATAGTGGATAATGAAATTGATGTGGATATGTCAAGATTCGATCCCAGTGGTCTCCTAGCCAACAAGCTTATTGATCCTGACAATCTTCCCAGTGACATCACGTCGAACTTGGAAGTAATGCAAGGAGACGCCGGATTTATGAATATGAATGTCAATGACATCAACGACATGAAGTAGACAATGCAAATAATAGGACAAAAAGACGTCGCTTCAAAAGAACCAATACCGCTGAAATTGGTCCAATTCTACTCAAAATGGATAAATGGTTAAATGGATAAATGGTTCTAATACTACAACAAATAGGATTCAATTCCGTCAAGTAGTCTCCATCTACTTACCAATACCAATTCACATAGGTTATGTATATACTGTATTCTAATATAATTTAATTTAATTTAATTCAATTTAACTAATGATATTTCTCGATCTAATCAATTCAATCATAAAGAACGAGATGGTCGATTGCCAAATTATTATGCATATTCAGATATAAGTTGACCCCACTTAGATAGTGGATTTATAGGTTGAAAAGAGTGACTATTTCCTCGTTTCTGAGATGATAATGCACAACTATGGAATGTCAATTCCATAAACACCCGTGGAAGAAAATATTCAGCTACTTGGTGGAACGGTGAATAGTACATTGGATTTTGTAGAGAGTTGCGGGTATTTCTCTCATGACAACATCTGTACAGATTCCACTATTGTTTCTACTATGGGTTTTACTGGCCAAAACCATCCAAGTTGAAGTGCGGGTTCCTAGAACCAAACAGAATACAGAAGTATAAAACTACTTCTACAATGTACTAACACTAAACATATGAGAACTGTAGGTGATAAATAATTAGTATCTTATGGTAATGGAGACAATATTGTTTCACTTCTAAACAATCCCCTTCTAAAGTCCCCTTCTAAATTTCCCTTGTAAAGTCCCCTTCGGTGCCATAATATTCCAGATAGCACGGACCATCACCTTATACACAGCTCCAACTGGAGTTGGGACACTACCAAAGTCCTCATACCATACCATTTGCACTTGGGTGGAAGTGGTGAAACTGAGTTTTTTGGTATTTGGATTTTAGACCAATTCCCCATCAAACAAACTGTTGGACCTTATACCTTTGGTTAATCTTTGGTCAATCTATGGTTTAATTTGACGTTTAGACTAAATTTCTAAACCATGGTAACATCGAACGCTCACTAAATCGACCGTCTCACTAAATCGGCCCATTACACAGGCCAGTCGACAGGTTACCAGGAATAAAAAAAATTCAATGGAACCAGCCAGGAAACGATCCTAGCCGGTTATTCCATTTGCCATTTGGTGGTACCATCACCGTTGTATTGTAGGCAGATCCCGGGGAACTGAAGAGATGGAAATGTTCTCCTGGCGTATCTACTGGGGGTTGTCTATTCCACTGGTTCTTACTGTTTCTCACTGTATTTCACTGGTTCTCACTGGTCCCACTGCTCTCACTGGTCTCACTGCTCACTCCTAACTAATCCTATGGTAACGAGGCGCACTGATACAGAACAATAGTCTTACAACGAAATGGTTCTAGCAAACTCAGGCGGTCACTGAGAATCAGGTTCGGGTCTTATACCATCTTTCCCAACCTTTTGAATAGACATTGGCCTGGAGTAGCATCCTATGACATTGGCCTGTACATAATAAATGCACCTGCACCTAATACCTGCCCAGTTCATGCCATAGAACCGCACTAAATCCTTTCCTCGCCATTTGGTGTCCTAATACGGCCCAGCAAAATAATACCATCTTGTCAGCGTAGCATTACTAAAGTGTCCACCACAGTATTAGTGGTGGTGGGAGTAGTGGTGGTATTCAATCATACCACCAACCAATTCCCTCTTCCATGGCATAAACAATACCTAACTCATACCACTTAATCACCACCAATCACCTTCACTCATCTTGATACCCATACTTTATTCTATAGATACGTTTCTTTATTCACCGTACCATGTCGCCTGCCGGCTTCCGTCGCCGTAGTAGTAGCGTGGCCCCCTATCGCTATCACTATAGTGCCGTCTACCCGCACTCCCTATTGCGTTTGTGTAACATGAACTGGAGTGGGAAAAAAAACAGTCAAGAAAAGACGCCAAACAACAGATCAGACTTATTCAGGGTATTGATAGACATCGTCGGCTCAGTTAACTTAGCAAACACAACCCTTCCCCCCACTCGCGTTCGTTTGCTCGTTTGCTTCCCCCATCCTTTTTCGTGAGCTTTGATCTTAACTACTACTGCCAATAAACCCATCGTTAACAGATCCAAAACCTGGTGTTTTCAGGATTAATTCAAGAAACTGATATATATTTCATCTCATAATGCAAACCATCAAGTGTGTTGTCGTGGGAGATGGTGCTGTGGGTAAAACCTGTTTGTTAATCTCGTATACTACCAGCAAATTCCCTGCTGATTATGTTCCAACTGTGTTTGATAACTATGCAGTAACAGTAATGATTGGTGATGAACCCTTCACCTTAGGATTGTTCGATACTGCCGGTCAAGAAGATTATGACCGTCTCAGACCGTTATCATACCCCTCGACTGATGTATTCTTGGTATGTTTCTCAGTGATTGCCCCAGCATCCTTTGAAAATGTTAAGGAAAAATGGTTCCCAGAAGTACACCATCATTGTCCAGGAGTTCCATGTTTGATTGTTGGTACTCAAACCGATTTAAGAAATGATGAAGTCATTTTACAAAGATTGCAAAGACAGAAGTTATCTCCTATCACAAATGATATGGGTGAAAGGTTAGCAAAAGAATTACGTGCAGTTAAATATGTGGAATGTTCTGCTTTAACTCAAAGAGGTTTGAAGACAGTTTTTGATGAAGCCATTGTGGCTGCATTAGAACCTCCAGTCATCAGAAAGCACAAGAAATGTACCATTTTGTAATCCAGTTCCCCAGACATCCAGTCACCTTTTTCACCTGCGGGGTCTTACATCGCAGCATATTAGCATTCCCTCAGACTGCGCCTGGTGTTTCCTATTTATCGGTTATGTCTAATACACGTTGATTGAACTTTATGCCATTGAACCCCAATGGTTCCTCCTCATGGTGACAGTTGGCCTTTCACGTCTTCACCGCGACTCTCTCACTCCATTGATAGCCGGACAAGGCGGGCCTCAATAGCCAAATAATCAAAACATCGTAGTGCTAATAAATTTCTATACATTGATTAATACCAATTGAAACTTATTCAATGGTAACATCAAAGTGTATCCAATATTCTAAATTTTGTTGTTTTTTTAAAAATCCGTAGATAATAATTCACCCTGTTTCACCATTCATCTTACTATTTGACATGGGATTTATGGATTCAAAGATTCAAAGATTCAAAGATTTAGGGAAACTACCATATTATCTAAACAATTCATCCATCCTACACTAAACCTCCATTCCCGTCCTCCCATTTAGTGGTTATTATTATGTGCCACTGGCCTGCCAAACCTGCGGAAAATCGCTAACAAATCAGCTTCGTAAACGTTCATTATTCTTAGCCATTTACCCTAATCAGGATTAGGGCCTCAACCAAATCATTCCGAGTTCTGCCATTCTCCCCACCATCTTCCAGCCGCACTTAATATGCTTTGCCTGTTCCATATTATCCGAATTTTGTGCAACTGTAGCAACGGTTCCGAGCAATTGTAAAGATGTTTCAAACGTTTTCGGCCTAGGTCGCATACAGCCTTATCCATTTTGGTAATTTATGCATATGCATAGTATAATTATAAAATTACACTTGATTTACATTTAACCTTCACCAACTTGTTTCTTTCTTTACTACTGCCACAGGGCTAATGAGTTCTTCAAATTCTCGTTCAGGGGTAGGTCCTTTAGGACGTAAACCTCAGGGCAATATCCGGGTAGATCCGTACTCTGATAATAGGATACTATCACCGCCTCCGTTATCTCCTGAACCATCACCAGTACTGCCAATATCTCCTATAACAGTGGGGGGAACCAGACCATCTATAATCAATATCGACAGCGTGGGTCGGCTTCCTTCAAGTGGGTTAAACCCTCTAAATATACCTTCACCTCGAGAGAAACAAGAGACTTCCGAAGACGATAGCTCTTCATTTTCGCATCCTTCATTTGAAGAAATTAGAGTCAGTCATAGTGAATCGTCTTGGACAGGAAATTCCTCCGAAACTGAAGAAACCAATGACGGTTCTGCCAAGCGTCGTTTCGTCAATAACGCCGTCTTGGGTCACAAGTCGTTCCTCAATAATATCAACTATGTCACTCACAATAATCGTTACCTCAACGAACGCATCAACCACTCGATCTCCCCTAGAAACATCGATGAAACCTACCAGGACTACGTTTCTCTTTCTCCCGATGTCATCCCAGGTTATACGCTTCTTGAACAGTTCAATTCGACCTACGAGAAGTCCGATATTCTTTACCATGCAATCAAATCCTATGAACCTCAACCCGCCAATGGCCTGTCATTAACATTGGATACTTCATTCAGCAAGGAATTAAATATTGAACCCGGAACCAGTGTGGTGGTACGTTTGTCCCCTAATATCTTAAAGAATGTTCCATTATCTCGATTTTTGAATGAATGGTACATGTTATCTGGCTTAAACGTACCTACCAAGCATAGAATACTCGCAAATGATTCAATCTCCAATAAGTACTTTTCAGCACAACCGAAAACTCCATTGGATTTTGAGGATACTAATAATTATCGGCCAGTAACTCTTCCTGATGATATCCCAGGAATCTTATATCCCGTTAAAGCCCATACAATTCACTTTACCGATTCCCCAACCACTTTAATCCCTACAGAAATAGGAAACACACTTGATGATGAAATAGATATCTTTTATGGATTGAAGGGTAAACGATCACGAAATGGCAGTGTTCATAGTGCAGCTTCTTCCAACAGTGAAACTTCCAACCCTGAATCTCCAGGTTTGGGTAGAGAACAAAGTCGTTTCGCCTTGATTTACGTTAATAAAAATTATAAGTCCCTTCGAGAAGTGGCTAAAGATGATGTTTCAGAAGGTCCTCAATTCACCCATACAACTTCAAATTCTGCTGCCAGTATATCTTCGGAGTCATCTATGAGCAATCATGGGTATGGAAGTTTCAACGGTGCAAATTCCTCGATGTTGGGTAGTTCTGCTGTTGGAAAACAACTTTTTGATGAAATCACAAACAAAATCAGGCAAACACCCAAATCTCCTTTACGTGTGATTGAAGTTGTTTCAGATATTATTAGAGTTCTCGAAACTTTGGCCATAGTTCATGAATTTGGCATTGTTCATAATGGTATTACTACTAGTAATATCTTAAAATCTGATGATGATATTCATGATGTTAAATTAACTGGATGGGATTTTTGTTTCTCTATCCAACCAGAAGATTGCATCTTTGACTATCGTAAAAGACATTTGGCTCAACTTCCTGAATTATTACCTTATTTATCTCCTGAAATTTGCGGAGAAGCTAATAGAGGGGTGGACTATAAATCTGATTTCTACTCTATCGGTATTGTTCTTTATGAATTATTGGTAGGGTGTACACCATTTCAAAGTGATGATCCTTCGAAGATTATTAGAAGGCACATTCTTCAAAAGCCCATTGCCCCATCATTAATTGCTAATGCTTGGATCACCGGTGATTTAAGTAACATTATTATGAAATTATTGGAGAAAGATCCGGATGATAGATATACCGATTGCCATTTGTTAATTAATAGTTTGATTGTGGTTAAGAATGAATATATTGATAATGTCACTGCATTAGGTGATTCAGTGATCAAATATTGGTCCAAAAGAGACGACACCAGGGAATATTTGGTGAAAGATTCATTAAGAAGTAAAGGAAAATGTGGTGATCCTCCATTATTCTTATATCCAAGAAGAGTATATGGAAGAGATGAAGAATACCGAAAAATATTTAACACGTTTAATAATTTTTCAAGTGGAGTGAATTTACTTTTCGTTACTGGTGAGCCAGGTTCTGGTAAATCGACTTTATTAAGTGATTTGAGATCTTCAACAATATCATCTCATGAATTTTATTTCGATTGGAAATTTGATAATAGCGATAGTAGTGTGACCATCTATACTTGCTTTTTACATGGTATAAAAATCATCATTAATCAAATCTTGTCTACATCACAAGAAAATATTAATAGATGGAGAGATTTGATAATCAGGAAGATCGAAACTGATTTAAGAATCATTTACCTGGTGATACCTGAATTCAAAACGTTGTTAGGTCCTGCTTATGATTCTTTAG
Organism: Suhomyces chickasaworum; assembly: GCA_030568495.1. Taxonomy (NCBI): domain Eukaryota; kingdom Fungi; phylum Ascomycota; class Pichiomycetes; order Serinales; family Debaryomycetaceae; genus Suhomyces; species Suhomyces chickasaworum. The sequence continues at coordinate 35,191 of JAJMGF010000051.1, forward strand.
TAGAATCAGATCCATCATTCCGTTCTAGTTCCCAAGATCATTCGGTAAATTTGGAATTGAAATTCAGATACATCATTAAATCATTCTTTTGTTTAATTGGATTTCAAGGACTCACTATGTTTCTTGATGATATGCAATGGTGTTCTTTAAGTGAATGGGCCATGTTTGGTGAAATTTTCGAATATTTTCAAACAAATGATTTGGAAAGTGAAATCTCAGTCAAGATAGTGGCAGCATATGCTACTGAAATGAATTCTGAATATGAAACAGATTCAGATGTTGAAACCGAGAGTGAATTATTGAATTTTTCTAGAGCCAGTCAAGATCCATATAATACTAGCACAATATTATCAGGTATGGCAAATTACGATCATATTGTTACCAAAGAAGAATTGATTAAATTCTTGAAGGTATCAAAAGTTAATGTTCACAAGGCAGAACTAGAAAGAATCTCAAAAGCGGATTTTGTACATTATATTAATGATACTTTCTCCAAGAAGAAGCAACTTTCTATGCATGGCCGAAATGATCATACTAGTATGACGTCAATGTTTGGAATTAATCAACTTTCTAATTCTCATGTTGACGAAACAATAAAGAATTTGGCAAACCACATGTACAGCATCACAAAAGGAAGTATTTTACTTGCCAAATTTATGATTACTTCAGCAATGACGAATGGACGTATTACTTATGAAAATAACCAACTTTCTAGTGGGAAAAAGTGGAAGATATCATTAGAAACATTACAATATGATGAAGATTCTTGCATAATTAGACATTATGTACAGTCTACAATTTGTCCCAATGCTAGATCTTTATTAAAATTTGCATCTATAACTAGTGATGGATATTATTTCAATTTGTGTCAGCTTCTTGTTGTGACAAATCTATCACTTAAGGAAGTTTATGAACTAATTCACTTATGTGTTGAAACAGGTGTTATTGTCCCAGCAAGCTACTATCACAAAGTCCCATTTCATTTACTTACTGAAGATGATTTTCCATTTGATATTTCCGATGGTAGTATATGGGAGTTGGCTAGTCAAACCAGATATAAGTTCGCTCATGATTCCATTCAAAATCATCTCGTTCATGAACTCAAAAAGGAGAATACATTACAGGAGTATCATAGATTATGTGGTTTAAGATACTATAAAAGAATCTCAAAGCAAACAGAATTTAGCATTTCGAATTATCTTAAAATGGCAAATCATCTTAGCAGTTCATGTGATGCTGCAGGAAAAGAAGATTTCGAGATATATAAGAAAGTTTTGATTCAAGCCGGAATATATGCTTCGTCTACTTATAATAGCAGAGCATCATTAAAATACTTCCAGGCTGCTGATAAATTCATAGATAATAGTGATCCTAAAACCAAATTGAAAAGTGTTTTGACGATTTGTCAAACTCGGCAACTCTTGAAACAATATGATCAATGTCTTAATTATATCGATGAGGTACAAGCTAGTCTCAATATTGACGAGACAGTATTTTTGTTAATTAAAGTGAAGTGCTTCATTCAGTCAGGAAAGTTCCCCGAAGGTATTTCTACTGCAGTGAGAGGTTTACACAAGATTGGTATTGAAGTTTATGATGATAATGAAAAGTGTAAAAAGCTTTTCAACAAAATTATTCACAAAGTTCCAACATCCATTCCAGAAATTCGAAAATTAAAAGATCTTAAAAGAGCAACTTCACCGGTGATTTTATTGGTTTATGAGCTTATATCAGATATTTTAGTACCTTGTTATGCATCTGGTTACAATTTCCTTGCTAAATATTTAGTTGCACAATTGGTGATGCTTATGAATACGCATGGAATATCACCACATTGTTCAATACCTTTACTTGAATTTGCAAACTCATTTATGAAGATGACCGATAGAGCTAATTACATTAAAGGGTTGGAATTTTGCAAAGTTGCAATGGATATTGTACACAATACTGAGAACATCTCATCTGAATTAATGAAAAGTGTTTATGAATATTACATTATTTCAATAGCAGCATACGTTGAGCCAATTCAAAAAGTTTTGAAATATTATGACATTTATATTAGGTCAAAACGTCCGTTTGTTCGTTCTCATTCTGCTTCATTAAATTTTCTTACAGAATCATCGAAGTATTTACTTTTACATTTGAATGGTTATCCATTCGAGAGTATTTCAAATAAAGTCAGCGAACAGTTAGATTTCAATTCATTGAACGGTATTCACCTTTATGGGTATTTATTAATGCATGGTGATATCACATTGGATGAATATGAAGAAAAGTATCCGTTGGATAATAAACCAAGACATAATACTTTCCTTTATTATGTTTGCAAAATTGGGTACTTGAATGCCACTCAACGTTTTAATGATGTGAAAGATTTGATTGTGTCTCAAGTTCATGCATTACTGCAGTACCTACCTCAAGGATTGATTCATTTTGGTTATTATTATCATTGTGTGATTGCATTGACAAGTTGTGAAGTGGCAGATGAAAAAGAACAAGCTACTCTTGATGAAATAGTAAATGTTGCTTTGACTCTGTATAAATTATGGTCTGAAATGTGTCCAAGTACATACATCTCAAAATATCGTACACTTCAAGCGAAGTATGATATTTCAAAAGGTAATGTTTCAACTTTGCAAATATTGGATGCATTCGATGAAGCTATCGATTTAGGTAGGGAGAATAATAATTGGTATGATGTTGGTATGGCATGTTTTTTCTGTGCTAATTGGTTAACCAAATGTGGAGGAAGTAGAAAAAGAACTGCATCATATGCTAAAAGTGCTTTGGATGTTTTCAAAAGTCTTGACGATAAATTGTTAGTCAATGTATTAGAGAAGACTTATGGAAAATTCTTTGATGAGGGATATAATTGGGCCGGTCTCAAAGTTCCAGAACATAAACTTTCTTTTTCAGGTACTGGAACAAAGAATAATCATAAAGAAGTTGGAAAGTTGTTTTCTAAAATATCTAAATCCAATTTCAACCTTGAATTATCGGATATTCCCAAGAAGAATAAGAAACCCCTGAAGGTTAAAAGTAAATTAAAGGAGAAACCTGATGATGCTAATGATTTAAGTAAAGCAGTACAATGCTGTTTGCTGATTTCGGAATCATCAACTGACAATATGATTGTGTTGAAACTACTTGAAAGTACTATCATGTTTATGGATGTTGATTATGGTGTGGCTGTTATCAAAGAAGATAAAAATGAACCGTATATTCAAGCAATTGGTTCTGCTAATACTGTTTACAGTCTTGAGAACCAACCATTAAGCTCCAGAGGTGATGTTTGTCCATTTACTTTGATGATGTATGTTCTTCATAGTGGTGAAATTGTGAACAAAGATGAAGATCACGTTAGATTCACTAATAGGTTTGGTCGGGATGATTATTATCAACATAATCAATGCTCAAATATGATTTGTGTACCATTAAAGAGTCAAAATGGTGTTTTTGGAGCTTTATACCTTGAGAATCAGAGACCTGCTTTATTAGGTGTACCTTTCTTCACTGCTAAGAAGAAAGATTTACTCAATTTACTTTGTACCCAAGCTGCGGTGTCATTAACAAAGGCAAAACTTTATTCTCAAATGGAAATAGCAAAAAGTGCAGCCGAAGATGCCACAGCAGAAAAGGCCAGTTTTTTGGCTAATATGTCTCATGAAATTAGAACTCCATTCAATTCATTGCTTTCATGTTCGATATTTTTATTAGACACTGAATTAAACAACACTCAGAGAGAGTATGTGGAAACTATTCGAAGCTCGGCTATGGTGACATTGAATATTATTGATGGTATTTTGGCATTTTCAAAAATCGAACATGGTTCATTTTCCTTAGACAATGCTCCCTTCTCTTTATCTGAATGTATTGAAAGTTCAATGCAACTTTCGGGTGAGCAAGCTGCAATTAATGACTTGGAATTGGTGTTCTTGAATAGATGTCAGGATATTAGTTCGGTGGTGGGAGATGTGACACGTTTTAGACAAATCATCATTAATTTGGTCGGTAATGCTATCAAGTTTACTTCTGAAGGTTCAATCATTGTTGAAACAACATCCAGAGAAATCAGTCCTGATAGAGTTGAACTTTGTGTATATGTCAAGGATTCTGGTATTGGTATTCCAGAAGAGGCAAAGAATAAAGTGTTTGGGGCGTTTTCTCAAGTTGATGGCTCTTCTCAAAGAGAATTTGGAGGTGCTGGATTAGGACTTGCGATTTCTAAGAAACTCTCTGATATTATGGGAGGAGACTTGGGATTTGAGAGTGCAGAGCATGTTGGGAGTACCTTCCATTTTATTCTCAATTGTCAAGTTGAATATCATCAAAAACCAGAGATATATTTTGGTGAAAACGAAGCTAACAAGATTGGAATGAAGAATTTGGCTTTGATAGTCAATGAACAAAAAAATAGCAGACTTTCATTGAAAGAAACATTAGAATACTTTGGTTTAGAAGTGGTTACCCTTAACAATTTGAGTGAAATCCGTCATAACATAGACGATTTTTCCTTCATTTTTATTGATGAGAGTCACTACCATAGTCTTCAAAAGTTCAAAGCAGTTGTGAATAAAAACTGTAAGGTTGTGGTGATAGCTCTGTTCGGCAAGGCGTTACCGAAAGAAATCGAAGATGTTTTATTATCACCTTTCCAAAGACTGAAATTAATTAAAATTATTAAAGATGTAATGGAAGCTGACGGAAAAACTCAGAAAATTGAACAGGTTGAAGTTTCAGCTTTATTGGCCGATAAATATCCATTACGAATTTTACTTGCTGAAGATAACTTTGTCAACACTAGAGTTGCTTTACAACATCTTAAAAAGTTTGGTTATAAAGCAGATCATGCTAAAGATGGTGTTGAGGTATTGGACAAGTGTGAAGCCCTTTTAAAGGAAAATCAAGCATATGATGTGATTTTAATGGATATTCAAATGCCACGGAAAGATGGGATTGCTGCCACCATTGAATTAAAACAATCTTTCAGTGAAAAGGGTAAAGAATCGTTGGTGCCTCGAGTGGTTGCATTAACAGCAAATGTGGCGGGAGATGATCGGGAAAGATCTTTACAATGTGGAATGGTGGATTTCATTTCCAAACCACTTATTCCAAGTGAGTTAGAGAGAGTATTAACTCTTATAGGTGAACAAGTTTCAAACAAATAGAGAGAAAGTTTGTCCCCATATTTAGTTAAATTTACTGATAAGTAGAGAGATAAATTCTTTTATTCAATAGAAATCATATTTAGTTAGAGTTTAAAATTATTGCTGCTTAGAGTGATAAATCTTGAGTCTTTCCTCTACCCATTTTTGTAATTTTTTAGCATATTCATCTTTAACTCCTTGAGAGACATCGTATCTGGACTTTTCACCAGCAGATAATTGATTCCATTTACCACTCAATTCTTTTCCGATTTCTCCAATAGAACGGCCATCATTAATGTAGTTTTCCTTCAAGTATAACGCGTAACCAGTTGCAGGTTTCTTAGGTTTTGGAGTGTATACTTTAAGTTGTTCCTCATTGTATTCTTCAGCTTTTTGAGAATAGGAGTTTTTGTCAAAGTCACCCAAACTCTTCCATTTAGCAGCAGATTCAGCGAATGAATTACCCTTGGCTTGTTTCATAAAGAAAGTATAACCACTCAACTTACGGAATGGTTTGGTAGCAATAGCCAACGCGTTCTTTTCACGTTCTTGAGTCTTTTTGTCTAATCTTTTGGACTCATCCTTCAATTTCTTCTCCAAGTTCTTCAATTGTTGCTTTTCCTTACTAAGCTTAGATTTCAATGTGTCTTTCTTCTTCAGGGACACCTTTTTGGTGGAAGTAGTGGTGGCTAATTTAGCAGCAGGAGCAGCCAAGATTGACGATGCTCCAATGGCATTGGCAAAAGTATTGCTGAATGAGCGAGTGGCGTTAAGAGTGAGTGATTTAAGTCCCAACATGTGGAATTGTAGTATGAAAGGTGTGGTTGTTTGTGGTACCAGTTGTTTTGATTAATTGATGGTCTGGCCACCGCGTTTGTATGCAGGAAAAGAGGGTGGAACTAGTGTCACACTAATTGGGCCCCTTATCGGGCGTAACTCTACTGAAACGAGACCTCATACTATAAACAGACGGTCAATGGTGTTTAAAGAATCGTATGATACAACATCTAAACATCATAGAAACATCCTGCAAACCATATATACTAAACAGTAAAACGACTTAACTGCTAAAATTCTCGCTCTCCAGTAATCTAAGCCTAAGTAAAGTGAACACTTCTGAGTACTGTTAACCACAATAGTAAAATGATGGTGCGAATGTGTGTGGTGTATTGCTGGTTTGGTACTATAATAGATTCAACAAGAATTGATACCCAGCTAGAATCAATTTTTAGGGAAATTGCTCTAGAACATTGCCAGCAATCCAGCAACAAATTGGTTTCGTGTAGTTCCTTCCCATCACATTAAGTCATTACAGTAATTCACCAGTACTAAGATAATTCCACCCGCTGGGAGTTTACAGCAATACTCTTCCATTCCATCAATTCCATTAATTCTCTTCAGTTCACTTCAATTCTCTTCACTTCTCTTCAATTCAAGTTATGGGTTTAATTTGTGGGTCTAAACTAATTCTGATCTTCTATCACCAGAACTTCTTCTATGTTATTCTACCTACGCTAACTCCCAATTGCTCACTGAGATTTGTAACTAGATTTGCTGCGAGAAAAGTAGTACGGGTGAAGATTCTACTGAGGTAAGGCCCCTCATCATAAACTCGTACCTTTTTACGAGCATCTACTTTTTATGACTTCAAAAGTCCTCAAGATTTCTCTGTTCCCACTCATATCCATATTCTCCTTGCTATTTACTTATTTGTATCGATCCTCTTTAGTACCCTCACCTCTTAGTTCTCACCTCTTAGTTCTCACCTCTTAGTTCTCACCTCTTAGTACTCACCTCTTAGTACTCCTCTAATTCTCTCACCAAATCAGTCGTGCAGTCTCCCATTTCGCCAGCAGCAAATTTTTTGTCAGTCAACGGTTCTAGTAACAACAGTTGATTCATCATGTACTCAGCAGCTCGTTCCGATACCTTGTTCCTTGGAGGAGAGAAGGTCAGTGGTGACGATATCAGAAACCAGAATGTTTTGGCCGCCCAATCCGTTGCCAATGTGGTTAAATCATCCTTAGGACCCGTGGGTTTGGATAAGATGTTAGTGGACGATATCGGAGATGTCACCGTTACCAATGATGGTGCCACTATCTTGTCACTCTTAGATGTCCAGCATCCAGCCGGTAAGATTTTGGTGGAGTTAGCCCAACAACAAGATCGTGAAGTTGGTGATGGTACCACATCAGTGGTTATCATTGCAGCCGAATTATTGAAGAGAGCCAATGAATTGGTAAGAAATAAATTACATCCTACCACCATCATCACCGGATACCGTTTGGCCTTGAGAGAAGCCATTCGTTACGTCAATGAAGTGTTGTCCCAATCGGTGGATAGTCTCGGTAAAGAAACCATGATTAATATAGCGAAGACTTCCATGTCTTCCAAAATCATTGGTGGTGACTCAGATTTTTTCAGTAAGATGGTGGTTGATGCCATGTTGGCAGTTAAGACCACCAACGGTAAAGGTGAGGTCAAGTATCCTGTTAAGGCTGTCAATGTTCTTAAGGCTCACGGTAAATCTTCCACTGAATCCATGTTGGTAGATGGTTATGCATTAAACTGTACAGTTGCTTCGCAAGCCATGGTCAAGTCCGTCAAGAATGCTAAGATTGCTTGTCTTGATATTAACTTACAAAAAGCTAGAATGGCCATGGGTGTTCAAATAAATATTGATGACCCTGATCAATTAGAAGAAATCAGAAAGAGAGAATACGGTATTATCATTGAAAGAATCCGTAAGATTTTGAATTCAGGTGCTAATGTTATTTTAACTACCAAGGGTATTGATGATTTGTGCTTGAAAGAATTCGTGGAAGCAGGTGCCATGGCTGTCAGACGTTGTAAGAAAGAAGATTTAAGAAGAATAGCAAGAGCTACTGGTGCAACTTTAGTGGGTAATTTGTCTAATTTAGAAGGTGATGAAACTTTTGAAGCCTCCTACTTGGGTAATGCTGAAGAAGTTGTTCAAACTAGAATTAGTGATGATGAATGTATCTTAGTTAAAGGTACCAAACAACACTCTTCTTCTTCAATCATCTTGAGAGGTGCAAACGATTACTCTTTAGATGAAATGGAGAGATCCTTACATGATTCATTATCTGTTGTCAAGAGAACATTAGAAAGTGGAAATGTCGTTCCAGGTGGTGGTGCAGTAGAAACTGCCTTAAACATATACTTGGAAAATTTTGCTACTACTGTGGGTTCTAGAGAACAATTAGCAATTGCTGAATTTGCTAATGCCTTATTGATCATTCCAAAAACTTTGGCACTGAATGCTGCTAAAGATTCATCTGATTTAGTATCGAAATTGAGAACTTATCATGCTGCTTCTCAATCAGCTTTACCTACTGACATTAAGAGAAGGAATTATAAATACTATGGTTTGGATTTGATTGAAGGTAAAATTGTTAATGAATCAATCCACGGTGTTTTAGAACCAACTATTTCCAAGGTTAAATCATTGAAATCTGCTTTGGAAGCTTGTATTGCCATTTTAAGAATTGATACAATGATTACGGTGGCTCCTGAACCACCAAAGGAGGATCCTCACCAACACTAGTTACGATACATAAATAGATAATTTACATCACTTCCCCAGCAACATAAAAATTCCAGTAAAGTTCCTACAATTAGTTTTATATTAGTCATCTTAGGTTATATTACATTAACAAATTAAGGTGGGGGTATTTGTATTAATATTAATGTGCGAAAGGAAATCTAAAGAAATCAAGAATTAAACAATTAGGGTGGGGATATTGAATTGGTTGGAAACCAATAATGAGGGACCAGATCAGCTGGTTAATAATAATGCAGTTTGATAAGAAGTGAACAAATGAACAAATATGAAAGTGAATTTGAAATTTGGAATTTGGAATAAATGCCCTTTAAGCGATAATTCTTCCTGAATTAGCAAGATTCACAATCGAAGAGTTGGATGTAGTTCTATCAAACAGACCATTACCACCGATGTTTATCATGCGTTGTTGATGATGATTGACTTTGTGGTTTGGTTTATGGTATTGACGCAGACACACGTTGAGTGAGCTGGAAGATTTTACTGACAATGGCATTCTCTTTGTCTTTATTGGGGAAAGATTCATCTCTTCTTCATGTGCCAATGCTGACAAACTGTAATTGGAAGTACCATTGGTTCTTAAAGAATTGTAAGAGTATGAATTGGAAAGAGACATGTTGGAATTGTAAGAAGATAATGACATGTTGGATGAAGATCTGGATGCAGGTGAGGAAACTGAGTTGGTAGAGTGTGGAGAAGGAGGATGCAAAGAAGAGCTTGAAACAGGCGACACAGGTGAGGTGAGGGATCTGTTGCTGTATGCGTTGGAGAGTCTGTAGTAGGAGCTCTTTTGAAGCGACTCGTCGTCCATCTTTCTTGCCAAAGAATGCTTGATTGAAGACAAGAATGGCTGTAATGCAATGATGAGTTCGTCTTCCTTGATGTTGATGTTCCATTTCAAGAGTCCAATGAGTTCACGTTCGGCCATGTTGACCTCTTCAAGAGATAATAATCCATCGGTGTACTTAGTCCAGTGTTTGTTCAAAGGAGAAGAGTCATTCAACGATTTGGCACTCAAGATCAACGAAGCCAAGAAGATCCGATGACGAGTGGTCTCCATTCCAACAGCGTTAGCAGGCAAAATGTTGCGCAATTTGTTGAGATAAATGAGAGTAGCCATCAAGGTTGGGGTTTGAACATTAGAATATTTGATTAAATTCTTAATGAAACTTACCAAGGAGGTGGATTTCTTAACTGGGCTGACCAACATGTTGTTTGAGGCACCAGAAGGAATTACACTGTATTGAGACTTGGTAGGCTTGACCTGGATGATGGAACTGATGGTAGCAGCCAAAAAGTTGATCATGTCGCTATTGACTGGTTGACGCGCGAAGATTTTCAAAGCTTCTCTATCTGACATCTTGAAGAATTGTTTGCAAGTGAAGAATGTAGGATATAAACCAGTAAAGGCCAATCAATAAATGATTAATTGGTTAATTTGTTAATTGCAAAAACAAAAGCAAAAGGGAACTAGCAAAATGGCAAAATAGGGAAATAGCAAATATTAGCCAAGTTTGAGCCAAGGATTAGCCAAGGATATCACAGAATCACACAATCACACCAACAAGGTAATGAAATATGACTATTGGAATGAGGATGTTTGAGTGAAGCAGACGGGTCCTGATGTTGAGACACTTCAGGTCGAATGGTTCAGTAGGGCCAAACTTCACAGACAAGTAGATCGGAAATGACAATGAATGGTGTCACTAATGAGAACAAAAGGTGGATAATCTTTTCACAGTATAGTAGTTAACCACTGATTAGATTAAGGATGGGGTGGAGCTTAATTATAATAACTTAATTATAATGAAGTAAAATCTCTTCCACAGTTGATGACTGATGAACAAATTCGGGGGATGTCTCAGCTAAATATACTGAGGTGACACAGTGAGTTTGTGGCCTGCATCTGCATTGTTAAAAGGGACTACGCATAAACCTACCTACTAAGTGTAGCGCAATCTGCTTCCGATTGCAGCCCGGTGTTTACCATCGTTCGATGAACACGGTGGATGCGTGAAGGGGTCTGGGGAAGCCAAATTTGTGGTGGTGTTTGTTTATTCCATTTCACCGTGTGTTTGTAAGTGTTTGGATGTTTATGCTTGAATGCATCCCATGGTATTTTGGTGAGGAGGTGTTGCAGGAGTTAATTGGTAGCCGATGGTGTTTGTGGCATTAAACAAGTGCGGTTGCAGCTACACGTGTGGATCAGTATGCGTGATGGGGTGCGTACAAGGGATGGAACGACGCTATATGCGACACTATATGCGACGCAAAATTGATTAATGGAAGGTGGGACGATAGACTATCCCAAATGAGACAAATGTTATGCGCGTTTCTGCATCTCGCGGTACCTGACGAGGGGTTCACTAGGGTAACCGAATGCAAAACAAACATCCACTATCGTCTAGTGTGACGAGTGTTTGCAATTAGAGGCCGATATGGGGTGCAGATTACACTACTTGCTTACGAGATGGGGCAAGGATTGGCTGGTAACACAGAGTAACAAGGTGATAGACGATCCAGGATTAATGATCAATGATCAAATGATAGTGGGGGTTCTAAAGTAAGCTGCGTAAAATGGTAAAATGGTGAAATGGTAAAGTCAAAACGGAAAAGTCAAAATGAAAGTTGGCCCATTTTGCAGATGTGCATAAATCGCCCACTGGACCCTCGGTGGGCCGTTGGCTCGGGCTGCTCAATGAGGCTGTGGCCAGCGCCAGTTCCTGGTAGTGGCTGTATTTGTTTTCGCTTAATCTTGTTTGAGAGGAGGGGTGGGATAGACTATGGAGGCATCGAGGCATCAAACCTGGAGGTTGGGACCAGCCATGCCGAATTAGAGGGTCTCGTTGGGTACAATACATCGAAACAAGACATTGATTGTTCTACTGCAGTACAGTAGTAATGCAGTAGTGCCAGATAGTCTATACAGCATTGGCATATTTACCAACATCAGTGGCATAGGCAATTGGTGTTGGTAAACATTGACTTGACATGCGCCAGGTGGACGCGGTGCGTGAGCAACGCGTCCAGTTCAGATTACACGCGTCGCGTATCATCAACACTTTAAACTTAACCATGCGAACTGGATCTAGATCTGGACATGCCAACCACGATCTTGCCGGAAATGCCGTAGAAGAAGAAGAAGAAGGCTTCGGTGTTCCATCTCAACTGATATTTGGAGTTGGAATTTCAGCTTTCCAGGGATTTAATCGTTGCTCAGGGTTGGGTATTCGCAATGTTTCCAGCAAGTCAACCAGACAGATGATACGCGTGTGAACCCGAAGGTAAAGGAGCACACCAAAAGAGCAATCCAGGCGATGCTTCTTGTACAGCAAGTAATTACGAGGTGCATTAACTACGCGTTCTGTAGTTAAACCACTGCATTAATTACGCTTTCTGTTGCTAATCCGCTGCATTAATTGGTATTCTGCTCTGCTGCTCTCCACCTGCAAATGAATTGCATGCATTTCATGCACCACTCCGTCATTCCTACCTCCAACCTTCTAATTACCTGCATCTCTACCTTTAAGCTACGCTTCTGTCATCGAGTTGTTTCGCATAATCTGGCACCCCCATAGCTGTTCCGTGTTCCCGTACTCTCTTCACAGTCTCGGCCCAATCTATAGTGGGAATCACTGTGGTCACCTAATCAATACTAAGCTCGTCAATAATCAATAGGGCATTGCTAGACTCCATACAATATGACATAGTGTCATGTCCTACAATACGACATTCCGCAAATATCTATTCACAAATCAACTAAGATGCACATGTAGTCTATTGACCTGAGTTTCTATTGACCTGAGTTCTACATTCCTCTCTAGTTGCACTGGTCGCTTATTGATCTATTGCTCTGGTGATGGCTACCAACGGTGTTACTAATAAACATAACATGCCAAATCTATTGTCGAAATTTGGTCCCGGAAGTCCTTTCTCTCTACCCAGGGCTAGTGATTTATTATTCTTTACCCAGGGCTGGTGGTTTTTTTATTTCGGTATTGAGTGTTAATAGCCCGAAATGAAGTTCATCCAGAGAACAGCATGTGCTCAACCTGAAACATTTCTTCCGGCCATATTGGTCTAACTGCCTAATTAACCTAATTGGCAGAAATAGAATTTAGGTCTCAAATTTCAACCTTAACCAACGGATGTTTTCAGAAATATCCTGGAATCAAATGTGTACTTGGTCATAATGGCCTTGAGTAATATAAAAGCCTCGAAGCCTCTGAGCTAGTGATTCTGATTCTTATATTGGTATTGATCCATTGATATGATAAGTAATTGAGTTAACTACTAGACTGCCATAAAGGAGACTCTCACGATGTACATAGTTTATGGGGTAAATTTGCACAAAAATGATTGATATTTAGCTTTCACCTGAGCACATTATAATTTCAGGTGATAACTGATAGCTAGTAAATCATTCGGATGCAATCTGGAATACCCAAAAAGTTTGGAATTGCTAGTGAGTATTTGAACTTAATTTGGAGTCTAGTCTCTAAGACAATTTCAAGTCCATGGCATTTGCGCTAAATAATAAGGGAGAAGTATCTAATTTCTATTTAGAATGCCATAAAGTACCAGCTCTTAAGCAAAGTTGGCCGTATTTGTCTCCTTTGGGATAAAACCAGTCCCATTTTGAGTACTCATGGGTAACAAGTTTGACCCATAAGTTGGAACTCTCTATATAGTCACTAATCACTATTCTATAGTCACTACATAGTTAATTTTCACCTCATCCACTCGAAATGTTACTTGTTGGCAGAGCTGTGATTAATAAGCTTATGATGTTTAAAAAAATTATAGAGGTGAAAATTCCATCAATTTACCCAAAGTATAATCTCTTGGTTTCTATTTCTGGGTTCTGGTTTCTGGTTTCTGGGTCTGGGTTCTAGATTCTGGTGGGATGTTTCTACGTTTCTCTTTGGGTGTTTCATTAATAGCTAAATAACATGATAATAATTAATTAGACATGATTTTACCAATCCATAGGGGGATTTTCAGGGCTTTGCCATCCACCCAAACGGGGAGTACAGGCCCAGTAATGTTTGACATCAAAATGAGCGTGATATGCCCGATTAATTGACATCAGGGTAATAAAAGAAGGCAAGAGCAACAATTAAGTAAGTACTCAACAACATAGCACCTTCGAGCCAATTGGATTCACCATCAAGAATCACCAAGTTACTGATAAACACGGAAATAAACAAAATGGCGGTTTCGAAATTCGAAAAATACAACGACATTGGTACATCAATAGCCCAACCCACTAAAACCATGAATGGAGTGACAAAAATGGCGATTTGAAGTGATGAACCTACGGCAACACCAATAGCCAAGTCCATCTTATCCTTCATAGCAACTACGATTGCAGTGACATGTTCAGCAGCATTACCAACGATTGGAATGACAATCAAACCGATAAATGTCTTTGACAATCCAGTGGATTCGACAATGTTATCAATGGAGCCCACCAAATAGTCTGCACAGAAAGAAACCAAAACTGTAGCAGCAACCAAAATACCCAAGGATCCCTTAACTGACAAATGTTCATCTTCCTTATTAGATTCTTGAGTTGGGACCGCAGTGGTGATAATACCATCATCTGCCTCTTGAGCTTGTTCCTCAAAAAGAGACTTATGGGTCTTCAATTGAAACACCAAGTACAAAATGTAGATGATCAATAAAATAATTGATACACCACGAGACAAGCTCAAGATCAATTCATCGGAAGATCCAGGTTCAGGGAATCCCACCTTCTTTTTTGGTTCTGGTAATGAAGCATGGAAAGCAGCAGGAATCAACAATCCAGCGGTAGCCAATGCCATCAATGAAGACATGGTTTGGGCCACCGTCTGGTTAAAGGTTTGTTGGACACGAGTGATACCTCCAGCAACAAAACAACATCCCAATACCAACAACAAGTTAGACAAGATGGAACCCAACATGGAAGCTTGAACAATTCTCACTTGGTTTCCCTTCAAAGCGATGACAGAAACAATCAACTCAACTGCATTACCAAAGGTGGCGTTTAATAAGCCTCCAACGGTTTCTCCGACATGATCAGACAACTCTTCAGTAGCAAAAGCCAAAATAGAAGCCAATGGCACGATAGCAAGGAAATTCAACCAAAAAATGGCATTGGAAGACCATCCTAAATGACCGGCAACGATACCCAAAGGAACAAAGATAAGGAGGTAGTTAACGGGGGACAGCTTGAAGGTTTGGACCACAGCAAATGAGGTACTGTTCTTAGCCTTAACCCATGGACTTTGATGGCGTCCAATCAATGGTGCATTCTCGAGACTAGGCATACTTAAATGTTAGTTAAACAGCAAGGAGTGGCAGATAGTTGAAAAGAATCTGTAGGTTTGGGGAAATTTCTCACAAACAATCGATGGGTGTACCCCACGATGGGAGGGTCTCAAAATACGGCGCAGCATTTCCAAATAGTGGAGGGGAGCGGGTAGCTCACTCAGCCTCTGATGCTACTGAGGTAACGCTCTCACTAAGGAAGAAAGGATTGGCCTTGGCAGCAATAGCTCCTGGGGTTCCATACATACGTTAGGGGAAGAACTAGTGGAGGATAGTGGAGGAAGTAAATTAATCAACATTGGACCCACCCAAATAGGTAGCAGCACAGCCTCACATGAGAGAAGGTTGTACTGGCTCGGTCCTGTATAGAGCTCGACATAGAGGCTGGGGCCTATATAGTGGCTCGGTCAACAAGTGGAATATCCGGAACATGCAGCATCAGGCAGCAGGGTACATTGGCATGGTAAAGCTCAGTAGTGGATTGTGGCTTCTGAAACTGAAGGTTACCATAGGGGGTGTACCGAATGTGGTGGTGGAACCTACTGGGAGAGTGAACCTTTGCTAGTTAGACACAACCTCTTTGGCGGGTTAGGGTGTAGTAGTGCAGGTTAGCAGGTTAGCAGCTACCAGTTTAGCAGTTTAGCGAGCTGGTGGCATTCAGGGTCGGTGAGAATTGGGCATGGTTTTGAGGACCGTATTATTACGGTTAGGTCCATTATTATTATGTTATTACGGGTTAGGATCTGATATTGCCGGTTGAGCCTATTTTCCCTATTCTTCTCTCATGACATTCTTCCTATTCTCCCTTATATTCTTCTTATTCTCTTAATATCCCAGAACTGCGGACCTCTTTAGCGGTGGCTGTGTAGTTACTTGGAATGCTTATTATATTATTGTTGGTACGTTAACCCAGTTGGTGGTAGGAGGTTGGGAGGTTGTATTGCTGGTTAGCGGATAGGTGAGAATTTGCCTGGTGGCTGAAACAAATTGGTCACAATGCCCGTTTAGAAAATCAGGGCTATCTAGTGAATCTCATCGTCGAAGGGGTAGCAGCGATGGTACTAGATCCAGTGACAACAGGGTGACGTAAGTGGCCATGACACTTGAAATTATTGAAATTGCAATTGAAATTGAACTTGCAAGTGTCACCCAAAAGTCAAAAGGTAATAGATAAGAAACAAACCGTAAAAACATCAAAACCTAAAAGATAAACCATAAACCATAAAACCTAAAGATAACCGTAAATTCTAGAGACAACCATAAATTCTAAAAGGTCATGTGAATTGGAGGGTTACCTCTCCAGAAATAATTGAAACATTGATCCTGACTGAATTTAATCAAGGCAAATTACTACCAGACTGGCACTTTATGGTACACACTTTTTCAGCTGAACATCTATCAAGTCCACCAATTAATCCCGATTATACCAACTGGAAAATGGATGATTAGTACCCCTTTAGAGTGAATGCTTTAAGTTAGCTGTTAAGTGGTACTAAACTATGTGGAATACGAGGTTCCTTTACGAACAATTTGCAGTCCTTACAGACAAACTGTGGAAATTTACGTACTACCAATAAAGTCAATCTTCTCTAATTAGTCAATACTAAGCAAGCTGGAAAGTATACATGGTATTGGTAGATTAATTAATTTATATACTGACAGATAAAACTTCACCTACCACTGTTTGCATGTTAGCAAAACTAGCTGGTTGTATCTGGTGAAAGCTTTGAAACTGTAATCAATCTCCAATGGAGTCCCAGGTTGGTTTCGATAATGGCTCTATTTTGGCCATGTTTTTTTTTGGTTCATCCTCTCGTTTACTCATCTCTCGTTTCTTTGATGGATAATTATCTAAACCGGATAATTATGCTACTAATTCTTTCCACAAGTATGGAGTGAAAATCACCACTGCGGTGAAGAATGCTTCAAAGGCTTCGTAGAGTGCAATGGGGAACCCGGCAAATCCACGATCACAGAAGTTAAGGTAAATACCATAAAATGCAACACTGAAAAAGTGGTTGAATAAAAGCATTGGGAAGGGGAATACTCCTGAAAGCAATCCGATGGGTCCAGTCAGACAAGAACCTCCACGAGAAAGATAGCTGAAACATCCTGATTGTAAGATTTTTAAAGAAGTCTTATCGGCTGCGAAAAGAGTATAGAGAGCAATGGATAAGGTGTTGATGACAGCATCCAAGTTCTTCCGGCGACGGTGAAATTGACTCAATTGAGCCGAGATCACATCGTGGTCAGCCAAATCTGGAACTTGTTTTGGATGCAACAACCGTGCCAAAAGAGCTGCATCGTTCAATCCCACTGTCATTCCTCCTCCAGTAAGTGGATGACGCATGTTGAGAGAATCTCCCAACAAGATGAATCCCTTGTGATTTTGGTTGCCCTGCTTCAAAGCAGATAAGTATTGATTTGGCATGACTCTTAATCTTTGAGACTTCAAGGCTGCCAAAAATGCTGGTTTGGTTTGTTCTGGTAAAGCAGGTAATACTTCGGCCTTCATATAATCCATTAATTCACCACTAGTTTGAGAAGGAATCTTGCTTGAACGGTAAGCACAAAGAATACGAGTGATCAGGGGAGAGATTTGGTACAACAAAATAGGGGCATGTTCTCCCAAAATAACATTTCCTTGGTTCTTCCCAGGGATGGCGGCATTTTCCAACTCTAATCCCACGAAATATGATCCTATCACAGGAACGTTTTGAGGAGATATCTCCTTACGGAACTTGGAGTAGATACCATCACAACTGATGGTGATTTTGGCATGGTATTTGATAAGCTTGTCATCCCTCTTGACCTCCACTCCCGTAACGGTGGTTCCGTCATCTTCACGTAGTATTTTGGTCACGGTTCCCTCTATCCAGTCGACGTTGGGCTCATCACGAACGATCTTCCTCAAGTTGGTCAAGAAATCACCGTGATGGAAAGCAATACCTCTAACGTTCTCATCGGTATCCCAGTCATCAGCCTTGATTGTGTTATCCTCCTTAATCTTATCATTACCGTCAAAAACACATCCCGGCACTGGGTTAAACGCGTTGGTAGTATTGGCCACCGCCTTCAGTGGGTATGTCAAACTGAGGTTCTTGTCGTGGAAGGAAATATAGTAACCTTTGACGTCGATGGCCTCGATGTCGTTGATGGCTTGGATCATTCCCATTTCTCTCAAGGCTTTAACTCCGGCTGGTTGAAGCAATTCACCCACGATTCTGTCGGGTCTGCTCCAATCTCTTTCAACAATCAACACCTTTCTACCTTGACGAGCCAAGGCGGTGGCGATATTGGGACCGATAACTCCAGCCCCTACTACTATCACGTCGTATACAGTTTCTGTACTCATTATTGATGATAATAACTTGATGTGCACAAGTGGTGTTTTTATAACGAAATTTCACATTCACATGTGCAAGTGATGATGTCGCATCTTTTTCGTTTGACTCGTCGTATATCGTATATTAAACTGGAAACGGGTTATTTGATCATACGATTCTATAAATCAGCAGGTGTATTCTACTCTTCATCACTATCTTCGGACTCCTCTTCAGCGTCTTGGAGCCAAGTGACAAACTGTTGCGTCAAACCACGGACATGTGCCACTTCTGGCTCATGGGACTCCGAATCACCCCACCATTGAATTATATGTTCTTCTTCTAAAATGTCAAGTTCATATAAGATTCTAATAGCCATGAATAATAACACTTGATTAAATGATTTATCGGTAGTGGCGATTTTGGTTTGAAGAATATCAAGTAAATCTTGTTGTTCTTCACCATTAAATACTTGTCTCTTAAACATGGGTCCCCAATGAGTGAAGATCTTGGTGGTTGCGTTTTTCGCATCCAAAGTATCAGTAGTGATAAAGTCCACAATCTTATTGACTAGGGCATCAGTAGTGGCCATTCTTACCTCATGATACGTCACATTCATCGACATACGGAGGGTATTCAATTCCAAAAGTGCAGTATCCAAATCATGATTATTGTTTAATGCTCTCTCTACGGTAGCATAAGCTTCTTTAGCGAAATCTTCTTCTTCTTCTTCAGAGTATGCTTCGAAATCGGTAGAAATCACCGATGATCTTCTGTTCTTTCTTTGTTTCTTGACCTTTTGTGTGGTCAATGAAGCAATCGAGTCGTCCGACACATTAAGACTCTTCAACTGATAAATAATTCCACTATATTGGCCTGTACCATCCTCATCTTCCGAATCTTCTTCGTAGTCTGATGCATACAAATATCCTGCACCATCTTCTCCAACAACTTCCACATCATAACCTGTGTTATCAGATTTACCTGGTTTATCTTCATCATCGGATTCTTCGTCAAATGAGTCGAATTCTTTCACAACTGGTGTATCCGATACCCGAACATTATTAGCAAGCACTTGGTTGTTACCAATGCGGACATTGAACCCAACAACCACACCAGGGTTGATCATACCATTGGCTCCGATCACGGCTCCAGAAGCTATGATGGCATGGTCTATGACTGTATTATCTTCAATCACCACATCATTCCATATATATGAATTAGAGATGGTAACGTTCTTACCGATCTGACAGTTTTTTCCAATAACGGATTTTTTGATGCTAGATCCATCTCCGACTGATGTATTGAAACCAATTGAGGTACGACTGCCGATTTTGCATGATTGTGCTAAAATCACTTTATCCTCCTTGTAAATATGATCGAATTCGTATGTGTAATTACTATCTTCAAGAAGATTGGCATCAGGAACCAATGGATAACACCATCTACCAAGAATATCTTGAGAAATGGCATCATAGGTGGCAAAACTTTCCACTCTGGCGGCGTATTCAGAACTGTTATCAATGACATATGCATAAATGGTTTTCTTTAATAAATCAGAAGTTAACACCCCTTTAACGAAATCACTTCTTAAGTATTGGTAATCGAAGTTTTCTTGGAAGATTTGTGGAACATGTGGAGAACAAATATCCACACAACAATCTATCAAATCATTACGAATGACAAATTCATCTTCAATATCTTCCAATAATTCAGGATCTATATTCAAACTGGACTTTCTACCATCCACTGAAGGAATACGTGAGTAGTACAAGCATCTGTCGGTCTTCTTGTCCAAGATAAACGTTCCTGGGTCCACTTGAGATCTGGTTTTATGCAATGGGGAAGCTTCAGTTAACACCATGGTAACGATATGATCTTTATCTTGCAGCTTCTTGAACTTGTGTACGTTCATTGCCTTGTTGAAATCAATATTGGTCACAACATCTCCAGATACCAATAAAAAGTCTCCCGAAATCAATCCTCTATTATCGATATCTCTCATGACATCACCAACCGATCTGGACTCTAATGACATAATAGTGGTGATAACAAAGGGAGAATTCTTAGATACCCATTTGGACTTTTCAATGTATTGCTGGATCTGTCCAGCATGTGATGAACACATCAAAAATACTTCATTAACACCCGCTTTAGCTAAGAATTCAAGGGTGTATTCAATTAATGGAACATTGGCTAAAGGCAATAAACATCTTGGTTTGGAGGCCGTTAACGGCATGAATCGCGTTTCGAACGAGTCCGTCAACACGATTGCTTGGAAGCGCTCATCTTGAACCACTTCCTTTTGCTTTTTATTCTTTGGAGGCATTTCACTGATTAGTTAGTACAAGAGTAAAAATTTGACTTCATAGTATGAAAGTCGTGCACGTGACTCATGATCAATGGATGGATTTGGACTTATGGGTTTTGAGTAAGAAAATGGGGGTAATTTTTACAATTAACCTATAGAAACGTGGAGGATATAATTGTAGAATTGTTTACATTTATGAGATTTATTTATTTAATTTAGACAATTTATTTGTTTATTTAATTTAGTTAATTTATTTACAGTGAAATTTATTTATTTATTTAGTTTCAGCAAGATTCTGAGATTGGGACTCTAAACGCTCCTTCTCTTCAGCTTCTTTCTCTAATAACACCTTTTTCCATTCTGGTAAAGGAGCAGGCTTATTCTTGGCCATTTCTTGCTCTTTCATGGCGAGCAAAAGCGTTCCCAATAATAACACAATGGTAAGGGCTTGAGCATACATTCTCGCTTGAACAGCTTTCTGTGACGTGGTCATGATTTTATCACGATTGACATAAACCCATGAACCGTACAACGAAGCAGCCCACGAGGATAAAATGATATGGTACTTATACTTGGACAATGAAGTGAAGATTTTGTCAGACAATGACATTTCTTGCCATTCACGGTACTCTTCCAATACCTTCTTTTGGGTATAGGACGAATGGTGCATTTGCTGGTCAAACTCCCATGAACCTTGGTCGGCATAGAAAGCCCCAAGAGAGATGGTGGGCATGACAATGATACATGTCTTGATACTGGCATTAAAGCTATTAAATCTCACCGTGTGTCTCTTTTTTAAGTAGCCAAAGAGACCAGCAGAAATAATGGAACCATAAACCAATCCCTTGAGTCCCTCACTGGTGATATGGGAAATATGAGCTTCTCTTTCTTCAGTTCCAAGAATCTTCATTTTGACGTAGTAATTGCTTTCTCACTTGTCAGTTCTCAGTTCTCAGCCATCACCTCCCTGAGCAAGATTTATATGTCTCATGTTGGCGGACTGCACTCAAGCGTCTCCAGTACAAGCATGGAAATTTAGGTTAACACAACCGATTTCGGTCTTCAGCCATCCTCTCCTAAACTCCTAAACTGCCAAATTTCATCAATTAATACGATGGCTGTGTATTCTCGAGGTTCCACCGAATAATTCCCCCTCAAGCCCACTGGTTCCAGTCACTGGTTCCAGTGTCGTTCCCATCTCAACAAGTGCACCTAATTATAATGAGCTAATTCTTCTTCCAGTCTCGCTTCAGTGTCTGCAGGCTTGGGGTCGCACTCTACTATGGGCTTTGTTCTTATCTAGTGTGGAGGAATAGTGAGCATATTAAACTTCTAAACAGTCAAACAGTCAAAGTTGTTGGATCCTGGCCATATATATAGTCCTACAAATCATGAATCACATACCATCTGCAATCGCCAAAATGGATCATGGAGATATGGACCACCAAATGCCAGATATGCCTCATGACCGGTGCTCAATGAACGTAAGTATACCTGATGGCCAGTTCATACCTCATAGCTTTGGTGATGGGTGATGGCTCACCCTGAGCCGGACCGAGCTCATTCCAACCTACAACATCAATACTAACATCAGATGTTATTCACATGGGACTGGAAGAACACTTGTGTGATCTTCAAGTGGTGGCACATTCGCTCGTTCAACTCGTTCGTATTGTCGCTCGTATGCTTGGTGGCACTCTCTGCTGGATACGAATTCATCAAAGTGACGTTTGAACGATGGGAAGTCAGTCAGTCGTCCACATTGATGGGAACGGCTACCACCACAAACCCGGTGGCCATTCGAAAGTACAAATTGAAGCAATCGCTCTTCTATGGCTTTCAGGTGGGCTACTCGTTCATGTTGATGCTCGTATTCATGACTTATAACGGATGGATCATGTTATCCGTGGCTGTGGGTGCGGCGTTGGGCAACTACATATGGGGGTCATTGGGCCGTGAGTCGAGGTCCCTCGCATGCCATTGATGGTTCCATTGATCCAACCTGTTACTACTGGGGTGTGTGCTTGTGACTGTCTGTGACAGAACCTCCTACCCTGAATAGACGAGACTAAATACCCTGAATAAACGAGACTAAATAACCAAGTACCCCAAGTAAACATGTATCCCTGAATCAACCCCATAATTGAAACATGCTACTTGAAATTCTAACCTGGTGAAGTAGACGAATTCATTGTATTCATTTCAAGATGAGAATATATTCTTTAATTCAAACCTTTACTTAAAAGTCATGAAATCTTCCGTAATTTCCAATTACTTTTACCAGATTATTCCATCGATATCGTACAGTCTCCTTCTTCATAAGACCAAAACGATTTCTTTGATTTCGTTAACTTCTTTGATTTCTTTGAATATCGAAATATTTCAAAATTCTGAATAATCCCAGAAAAACCCAATTTCAAAATTCAACAGAGAACCATTGATTTTATTGGAGGATCTTCACAATTGAATCTGTAAGCAATTTCAGGTTTTAAATGTTGAATTATACCACAAGTATCAGTTCAAGCAATGTGTTCAGTGTGAGAATTTTGGGTAATTTTCGCGGCTCATAAAGATTCTTTTCGCTTCAGCTGCCACAAGGTGCTCCAGTGGCGCAGAGGTTAGCGCTTCGTGCTTATAGCCGTTTTACGACGATTGGTTATACCAAAGTCACGGTCGTGTGAGGAACGCGACGGTCGTGGGTTCAAACCCCTCCTGGAGCATTTTGTATTTTTTTTGATTTTTTGGTAATTAAAGCAAGACCATCACCAAATGGAACTCATATTTGGCACAGTTTGAATAACCCTCAAATTTAAACATTCAAGTGTTCTTTTTAAGCATTTTAATGGGCTCCTTATGTCACTTGTAGTTATTTAAGCCTGCCTAACTAATATACTTACAGTTGTATGCAGTGCGGAAAATTTAACTCATCTCAAAACTTCACATTATAACTTCATCACTACACACAAGATCATAAGCAATGGCCGACAAAGTTAGATATTTCTTGGAACAGTCAGTTCCCGAGTTGGAAGACTTGAAAAACAAGGGGTTGTTTGACAAGAATGAACTCACTATGATCATGAGAAGAAGAACCGACTTTGAACATCGTATTACTGGCCGTGGAGCAAGACCAAGAGATTACTTGAAGTATGCTGAATTCGAAGGAAATCTCGAAAAGTTGAGATTAAAGAGAAAGGAAAGATTCTTGAAGGCTAGTATGATTGACAGAAAACCCACTTTAAGTGACTGGGCAAGTGCAAGACGTATTATGTTCATTTTTGATAGAGCCACTAGAAGATTTCCTGGAGAATCAGAAATTTGGTCTCAATACTTGAAGTTTGCTAAGAATGCAGATGCCATCAAGGTCATCTATAAGATCTATTCCAGATTATTACAATTACAACCTAGAAATGTCGATGCTTGGTTATCGGCTGCCAAATACGAATTTGAGACAAATGCCAATGCTAAAGGTGCCAGAGTATTGTTTCAAAAAGGTTTAAGAATCAATCCTGAATCAATGGAGTTATGGTTAGCATATGCCCAATTTGAATTGACTTATATTTCCCGTTTGTTGGCCAGAAGAAAGGTTTTAGGTTTGATTACTGACAAGCAACAACAAGATGAAATGGACCACGAACAATCTCAGCTTAACAAGGCGATTAACAAGTCTAATATAGGCGAGGAAGACAGCGAATTTAATAACGATAAGATCGAATTGCCCAGCAATGAAGAAATGAAGGAAGAATTGAATCATTTACCTGAAGCTGATATGAATATGTTGGGTAACCCTGAAACAAACCCTGCCTTAAGAGGTGATGTTGCATTGACCATTTTCGATTTGTGTATACCGGCAATGGTTTCAGCCATACCTAAGGGATCTACCGTGGTGCTTGCTGATGATAAGACCTTCGAGGTCACTGAACGTTTCTTGAATACATTGGATAAGTTTGATGATTTGAACAGAGATTACTTATATGCCCATGTGTTAAATCAATTACAGAACTTGTATCCAGAAGATGTGAGAACCAAATTGTTAGATATCACCATGTCTATAAGAACTTTAACTGCTAAATCCAGTGATGTGGCTGAATTGTTACAATTATCGGTAAATAAGTTTGTTGCATACAAGTCTAAGATGAAGGATTTACAAGAAAAGGATACCTTGACCAACCAATATGTGAATCAATTGTCCAACCAATTTTTGGGTGGAGGAGATGAAAAGATTGACACCTTATTGAAGGCTATCATTAAAAAATGCCGTACGATTTAGATAGATACATAATATATGTAAAACATTAAACATTTTAGTCTTGCTTGGAAAAGCCAGCTTCGTCATCAACGGGACGTAAATGAGCAAAACCACGTTGCTTCTTTCCGAACACATTGAGGTAAATCCAAACCAAACTGCCTGAAGTCACTGATGCAAATGCCAAAAGTGCGTACAAGGAAGAGTAGCTGATAGGAATGTGGTTAAGAGGGAATTTGTAAAAACCATCAGCATATGGTAAAGTTCCTTGATGATCTTTAGCTAAGGAATTGACGTTGGCTAAGTTGTTGTACCACCTTACGGCCAAGTTAAGCGTCAAGGAATCGCCAATAACGATTCTTGTGGCATTTGTTCCAGAAGAAAATGCCACGGCACTGACAAAAGTGTTCTCTTCCGGGTTTTTGGAGTTAGGAGTAGTGAACAACACATTGAGGGAATTATCGATATCTAAATGAGATTCATGGATTTCACCTCTAAAGTTGAATGTCAAGGGAATGTAAGCCCCTCCTTTTTCTATGGAGTTAGCTTCCTTACTGAGTGGAATTCGACAACTGAAAGGCGCGTCTTCATGGATGTAAAGCTGGAAAAGGTGATACAATTCGTCAGTAAAACCAATGGTACAGTTTTTGTCTTCATTGACACCATATTGGAAACCCAAGGGCTTACCGGTCTCTTTGCAAATGGGGAATGATGTATATGTGATTCTTCCCTTGTCATCAAACTTGTGTTCACCATTATCGATGTTACGAGTGATACAGTCAATCAACACGTCTTGGCCAGGAGCATAAGGAATTATCTCAGATGGAATGTTACCATCTCTTTGTAAAGGGTACCACTGCAGGGCACTTACTAGGACCAACAGGGAGGCCAAAGAGGCAAGGAAGGAAAGGTTCATGTTGGAGCTAGAGGTTAGAGTTTTGAGATTGAGATTGTAGATCCACTGCGATATAATAATACTGATGTGTTCTGATGACGTAATCGAAAATTCATAAAATTTCACCTTGTTTTTGGAGTTTGAAGTAACAGAGTGAAAACAGCTGGCTAACTACAAGATTCTAGTGACGGCATACAATTAGTACAGTGTGAGATTAACTATATACTTAGTTTCTCTTGGCGAAACGTCTTGGGCCTCTTTGAGAAGAGATAGAGACGGTTTGGACTGGGATCTTGAAACCCAAGGTTTGGATCAAGTCGGCGGTTTCAGCATCAACCTCCAATTGACCGTTGGTGTGAGACAAGTCCAAAGCAGAGACTTCTGGAACGTATTGATCTTTTCTTTCTCTTTCTTCTTCTTGCAACTTGAAGGAGATACCTCTAACTGGACCCTTTTGAATACGCTTCATCAAGTGGGTGGTGTAACCAGCAATCTTATTTCTTAATCTCTTAGATTGGATGACAGCAATTTCACTGGTCAATCTCTTGTTGGTTTCGAAGTCCAAAGTCAACTTTGGGTAGAAACGCTCAATCAAAACCTTGGAGGCTCTCTTAACGGTTTTAGTTCTAACACGACCCTAGATTGTTAGTATATGTGTTTGATATCGACTTGGAATCCACTTGGTAATTCATCTTGAACCCTTTGATGGTTGGTGATGTTAAATCGTCAACATTTTTCACTTTTCAATTTTCACTCAACCAACACCATCAGCAACACCAGCACCATGGTGGTTTGGCTGACCTGTCACTTGGCTTGGTGGTATGACGTATCTTGTCACTGATGTATCACTCGTATTCAATGGTATAGTTCGTTGATTCCTTCATGTTGTTCTGTTGTACATACCATCTTGTATAGTTACTATTGATATGACGGAGAAAAAGTTACAGGATTTTCACGCTAATTTTCTCAGCTAGTGCTTAGTGGTGAAAATTTTGTGCAGGCACAGGGAGGTTCCGCAGAGGAAGTGGACAATAGTGTTTGGTGCAATAGGTGCAGGAACAGTTAATGAAGGAGTGCGAGTCAGGTGAGGTTCGTGACTGCTTTTTTCTTCCAGGTTCGTTCACGTGCTCAGAGGAGGGCGAGATGTCGCGAGGTCTGGTGGACGATGTCGTCGGATCCGCATGCCCCGCGACATAATTCCACCATTGACTATACACCATTGGTAGGCGTCGGAGACTAAGTAGTAATTGGACAGGTTCTAATAGCTTAAGTTCCCCCAAAATTACTGATATCGCCTAAGGTATTGTCAAGAATCGACCTACACTCCACGAAACGATTGATTCCCATCATTTTTAGATTGATTGGAAATTGTTATTGTTGTTGTGGTGATCATATACCATATACCCACACCTGATTGCAAAATATGGACGGAAAGAACAAACACTTCCATTGTGATGTGTGCTCCAGTGATTGTACCAATCGTGTGAGGATCCAATGTGCTATCTGTATGGACTATGACTTATGTGTACCGTGTTTCACTACTGGTCAATTCACTGGAGATCATAAGCCGTGGCACGACTACCATGTTATCGAGCAAAACACTTACCCCATATTCGACGCGGATTGGGGTGCTGACGAAGAACTTTTACTTATTCAAGGATGTGAGACGTTTGGGTTAGGGAATTGGCAAGATATCGCCGACCATATCGGTAATAGATCCAAAGAAGAAGTTGCTAAACATTATTTTGATGTTTACCTAAATTCTCCCACTTATCCATTACCTGATACAAGTAATCATTCCTTTGATAACAT
Organism: Suhomyces chickasaworum; assembly: GCA_030568495.1. NCBI lineage: Eukaryota > Fungi > Ascomycota > Pichiomycetes > Serinales > Debaryomycetaceae > Suhomyces > Suhomyces chickasaworum. The sequence continues at coordinate 62,820 of JAJMGF010000051.1, forward strand.
TGCTCCATTGGAATTTACTCAACAGAGAAAGGCCCGCTTGGAAAAGCGTAAGAACATGCCATTGCCTCCACCTAAAGCCAAACCAGTTGCTTCGGTGCCGTTGTGTCATGAAATCCAAGGTTATATGCCAGGTCGTTTAGAATTCGATTATGAAGCAGAAAATGATGCAGAAATACCTGTTAAAGATCTTATATTTGATCCCGATGATCTGATGGCAGACATAGAATTAAAATTGACTATTTTGGATATTTACAATTCCAGATTAACCACTAGAGCAGAACGCAAAAGAGTTCTCATTTTAAATCATTTATTGGAATACCGGAAAAACATTAGTGCAGACAAAAGAAAGAGTAAAGAAGAGAAAGATTTATTGAGAAAAATCAATGCATTCATACGAGTGCTTTCTCCTGAAGATTTTGCTTCATTTTCTAATGATATGATGACAGAACTCAGATGTCGGACTAGAATTAGTCAATTACAAAATTGGCGTCGTCATGGAATCACTACCATCGAAGATGGTAATAAATTTGAAAAAGATAATTTAATCAGAGCAGCACATTATCAAAGAATGGGACATGGACCATTAGGTGCACGGAATTCCAATTCTGTCACCCCTAGTGCATCGGGTATAGGATCTGGGCTTGGAGCTGGTGGCATCGGCTCTGGAAGCTTAGGTGTTAATGGTCATCGTAAGACTTATTCATCACCTCAACCCGAATTTAAACCTAAACCTGTTAGTGCCAGGGCTCCACTTGATATTCTGCATGCGGCAGACTTTGAATTGTTGTCTAATGAAGAGAAACAATTATGTGCTACTCTTCGGATCTTACCTAAACCTTACTTGGCGATCAAGAATCAATTAATGAAGGAAGCTGTCAAGAATAATGGAATCTTAAAAAAGAAGGATGCCAGGCAAGCGCTCAAAATCGATGTCAATAAAGCATCTAAAATCTACGAGTTCTTTGTGCAAATGGGATGGTGCTCTCAGGGTTAAATTAAAGAAGAAATAAGAAATCTCGGGAAGATTTCTGGAACCCAGACCGTTGACACCAATATGATAGAGGTCACGGATTCACTGTTAATCAAACTACCAGGGCATCAATGAGGGTTAAGATGAGTGTACCCCGATGGGTGTACCCCGGGATTACCTTAGAGGTCGCGGGTGATACTTGGGGAAAGTAATTATAGAAATTGCGCGTCAACCACCACAATTGTTAGGGAATTGAGTTTACGCCACTTGGAGGTTTACGAATCATGCCACTGATTTAAAAACTGATGATTTTCTAATAGAGTAAGATGTCCGAGACATGGAAGTATAATCTTACACCTCCCAAACTACCCAAACTGTTCAACTATCGTACAAGTGCACAATCACTCAACCTGTACAAATCGTACAAATTGCACAATCACTCAACTTGTACAAATCAGTCAACTTGTACAAATCACTCAACTTGTACAAATCACTCGACCTCTTAATTACTCAACACCTGCCAGTTCCTTAATCAGTATCCTAGATACCTGGCAAACATGTATAATAAGTAGCACCATCATCACTTCAACCTAGCTCAATCGTAGTATATTCTTAATATCAATTCTTAATATAAATACTTACTATAAAATATACCAACCTATGATAGTTAACATACCCCAGCTCTGGGGTATATCATTTAATATCAACTCTAACATCAATTCTTCGTATATCATCATCTATAGTGGCACTATAAAAGTACATATTACACCACTTTCACCATATTCTACTTCTACAGGTTATAGTTTCCTCAAGCTCTTGCTGGTTATTAGTTATACGTTATTAACTTACTAACTTATTAGTAACTAAGGTATCAGTCAATGCCTGTATAATACAATACCGCCTTAGCAACTGTATCACGTCACCCCAAAGCAACCTTCGATACTCACACATTACCGCGTGTACCTTATCAATTACCACCAATTACCACCAATAGCCTTAGCCTTAGCCTTAGCTTTAGCCTTAATCCCCTACAGTTGCGCCCCACAACCACCCATCCAGTTTGTAAGCTTAGTGCACTCTCACGTGCGACTTTAGTCACGTCGAATAGCTGATATACAATTTGTACCTGAAATAATCATCCGATTTCCCAAACCATATAGCACGACTTGTTTTAAGGTGTTGACTGAATTCAAGAAAAGGGCGAATTAATTTTCATATCGCATTATCGTGTGGAAGTTTATCATTTTTATCATTTCATAATTTGACTATGATAGATTATCTTAAATTTAGGTCTGAATCTTCAGGTCAACATAAGGGCAAACATCATATTATAATAGTGGGGGCAGGCATCATCGGGGTATGTACTGCTTATTATTTGGTTAATCATGCAAAATTTGATCCTAAAACTCATCATATCACCATAATAGAAAGTAAACGTGTGGCGGGTGGAGCTTCTGGTAAAGCCGGTGGTCTCCTAGCTCTTTGGGCTTTCCCTCAAGAAATAGTTCCTTTGTCGTTTCAACTTCATCAAGAATTATCTGATCAATATAATGGTGGTGAAGAATGGGGTTATAGACGGTTAAATACCGTTTCTTTAGAAGGGGATATTAGTCATATGAAAGATATTGATGAAGATGATGAAGATGATGAAGATGATTTTGAAAATGATCATGATGAAAACGATGATGACGCTGGTTATGATAATTCTTTTAAACAATCCAAGAGACATGACTCGGATTCATCTGGTTCTATCTCCGATAGACCTCCCAAGAAAACTTCAAGAGCCACTCGTGCTGATGGTGGGACTTCACAAAGAGCTAGCTCTAAACCATCCCTGTCAAAGCCTAAACTTCCCGAAACTCTTAACTGGATCACAGAGTCTCTCATTAATGAATGCTCCACTTTGGGGGGAGTAGATACCACCGCACAAGTTCATCCTTACAAATTCACTACATTCTTATTGAAAAAAGCAGTTGAAAAATCCAATGGTGCATTGGAACTCATCATTGGTAAAGTTAATGAGATCACATTTTCCATGGAAACGGGAAAAGCAACTGGTGTTGCATATCAACCAACTTCGGTAAAGTCCTCCGTTTCAAGCAAGCATAAATCAGTTAAACTTATTGGTGATCAAATTGTCCTAAGTGTAGGCCCTTGGACGTCGAAGATTTTGCCAGACTGCCCTATATCAGGCTTGAGAGCTCATTCAATCACAGTATCTCCATTTAAAGACCAACCCGTTTCACCATATGCAATCTTTACTGAATTTAAAACCGGTCCTTACTCATACATTTCTCCAGAAATTTATGCCAGACAAGATGAGGTTTATGTTTGTGGAGAAGGTGATTCTGCAGTTGATGTTCCAGAAACTACTGATGATGTCGAAGTGGTGAAATCAAAATGTGATGAATTATTCAGACAAGTGGGAAAAATTTCTCCCAACTTAAGGAAAGGACATATTCTCAAAAAGCAAGCCTGTTATTTACCAGTTTTAGATGTACCTTCATCTAGTGGTCCACTCATTGGCGAAACCAACGTGGAAAGTTTATTCTTAGCTTCTGGCCATTCATGTTGGGGTATTAACAACGCACCAGGTACTGGAAAAATCATGAGTGAATTGCTTTTAGATGGTGTATCTAAATCAGCAGACACTTCAGGTCTTGACCCATCGTTATACTTTGATGCTAGTGTGTTGGTGAGTGACGAAGAAGACGATGATGATGAAGAAAGGGATTATAAATTCAGTATAGAGGATAAATATGATGGGGACAATGATGATGATGAAGATGGAGAAGAGGAAGATGAATATGAGAATCCTGATGAAGCCCATAATGATGATGATACCAAAGAATCTCTAAGAAATACTGAGACTAATAAAACCTGAAAATCTGGACATCTTAAAATCCGAAATTCTGAAATTCTGAAAATTTGAAAATTTGAATAGCTATGCATGGGGCAAGCTATTTTATAACCCAGCGGGGTAGGCATCTTACCAAGTTATCTATTGGTATATTCAATGTATAATATTCTCTTGAAGCTTAATTTAATAAATATATTGCTAAACCTTTCTATCTATACTAATCCTGTTTTTTGGCAATATGTCCAAGTTGGGGCAGTTTTTTGTTTTTTGCTACCAACTTTAATTTGAATGAGTTCATCAAGTTCAATGTTTTTATGGTGAAAAGTGATGCTACCATGACGAAGATGGTGGTAACCATTTTTTGATGTTTGACCCATAACTCGTTGTCGAATAAGTGAATTTCATCATGTTTTTTGTTCTTTAAATATCTGCGATTTGTATGCTTGTTTTCTATCATATGAGGATCTACCTTATGAAAGTTATTGTTTCTTTCGATTTCTTGCTGTCTGCTAGGATCATTCACCAAATCATCGAAGATCTCGAAATGTTTAGGAAAGTTCTTCATAGCAGATATTGGCACAGGAGGAACGGCAGAAAGAGTATCACTAGTTAGAATGATGGCATAATGTGGAGATGGAAGCTTTCTGATGATTTTTCTAATCAAATCATCATGTTCTCTGATGGTTGCATCTCTGTCGTCTTGATCTTGTGGGAGAGGACTCAAATCGATCCTAATGATTCTGGTTCTGGTGTCGTAGTAATCATGAACTTCCGCTTCATCGTCGTTAACCACCCGGATGGTTTCGGCGTCACAGTTCCGGATGATATATCTTTCGATATAATCAAGGTCCAACGGTTCTTCCACTCGAGGCATACCAATCAAGGTGGATGAAAGGGCCAAGTACTTTCGGATCAAGTTCCAATTATCCTTCTTCGACTCCGTTAAATCGGTATACGACAACCCTGGCTGGTTGATGATGATGTACTCGTCGGCAGCACATTGGGTCACCATCTTCTTGATCAAATTGGTGACTGACGTGACATTATGAATGATCAAGTTGGTGTTTTCGATCTCTTGTCGAAGGCCAGGAACAACTTTGTGGGACGCCACTAGCACTGGAAGGGCTTTGATTGCCATACCCGTTGAGAACAAGCTGGCTAGCCATAGAAGTACAAACAGTTTCATTGTATGAGCTTAAGTTGGTCACTAGTAACTGGTTGATTATTTGCCATTTACTACAAATTGCGCGCCCCTCACACGAATGAGATTGACGTTATCTGGAGATTTGGTTTTGGTTTTGGTTTTGGAAACTCAACAATTGCGCCAGTTATCACAACAGATATAACCAGCAAAATCATGTCAACCGAAGCTTTAAAACTTGCACAAACATTTGTGGACTACTTGAACAATTCCCCTACTCCTTACCATGTGGTGAACAGTTCAATTGACATCCTTAACCAAGAAGGGTTCCAGGAGTTGAGCGAGAGATCCAACTGGAATGAGCTTATTAAGAAAGGTGGCAAGTACTATGTGACTAGAAATGCTTCCTCGATCATTGCCTTCACTGTGGGAGAACAATATACTGATGGAAATGGAATTGCTATGGTGGGTGCCCATACTGATTCACCCTGTTTAAGAATCAAGCCGGTTTCTAAGAAGAACAATGAAGGCTACATCCAAGTGGGTGTCGAGGCATATGGTGGGTTAATTGCCCATTCATGGTTTGATCGTGATTTGGCCATTGCTGGTAGAGTCTACGTCACCAAAGATGAACAAGTGGTGCCTTATTTGATCAAAATCGACAAGCCATTATTGAGAATCCCTACCTTGGCCATCCATTTCAGAAGAGATACCGGTAATAAATTCGACTTCAACAAGGAGACAAACATGATTCCTATTGCTGGACAAACTGCGTTAGATAAAAATGAAAAAGACGACAATAAACCTCACAGCTGTGCTGATGATCCAGATTTACAATTGTCACCTCAACAATTCGAGTCAGTACAAAATGTGATTCAAAGACATAACAAGTCATTGATGGAGTTGATTGCCAAGGAAGTGAATGCAGAAATCCATCAAATCGAAGATTTTGAGTTGTTGTTGTTCGATCATCAAAAATCCATCATTGGTGGCTTGAATGACGAGTTTATCTTTTCTCCAAGATTGGATAATTCCACCTCATGCTTCACTTCAACGGTTGCTTTGGCTCAAGCATCTAAGGATTTGAGCCAACAGAAGGGTATTCAATTGATTTCGTTGTTTGATCATGAAGAGATCGGATCCACTTCAGCTCAAGGTGCCGACTCGACATTTTTACCAGATGTGGTTCAACGTATCACTAAAGTCAGCTTTAATGGAGGATCGGGTGATCTTTTCCACCAAACCATCGCCAACTCCTTCTTATTATCTTCTGACATGGCACATGGAGTCCACCCCAACTATTCCGAGGCTTATGAAAGAGAACACAGACCTCAAGTCAATGGAGGCCCAGTGATTAAAATCAACGCCAATCAAAGATACGCTACCAATTCTCGCGGAATTGTATTAATTAAGAAAATCGCCAACGAAGCAAAGGTACCACTTCAATTATTTGTGGTTAGAAATGATTCATCATGTGGATCCACTATTGGGCCTATTCTGGCTGCGAAATTAGGTATCCAAACCTTGGACTTGGGAAACCCTCAATTATCTATGCATTCCATCAGAGAAACTGGAGGTACTTTCGATGTCATTACTTTAACCAACCTCTTCAAGTCATTTTTCGAGAACTTTATTAAGGTTGATGGGGTGATTTCTCATGACCATGTAAAGATTTAAAATACTATGGACTATGGAGGAAACACGTTGAGGGTGGACCCACCGACAATGTTTCCGCTAGGATAGTATGAACATACGATATAGATGCCCCATACTTGATTACAATATTTGTAGCTGCATCCCAACAGGTAGGAGTCATTCCATACCACGGCGGTGAAGTGATTATAAGTATCTTCGGTGCCATAGACATATTTGGATCCTTCATCATACCAAGCTTTGATAGCACTCCCTGGCTTGTAACCTATGGCGAGGTTTTCTCCGTATTCACCCCCCGAATGCTTGAGAATCCCGGAACAACTGTAACTATTGGCAAAATCTCGGGCGTATTTTTCAACTGTCTCGTTCCAATGGATGGCCTGGGAGTGATGCACCATGCGATAGTGGTTATGGAGTTGTAACATGGTATCCTTGAAATTATCAAGGGTATCAGAAAGAACTTTCTCTACCACCGTCACTTCAACAACTTCCACTTGAGTAATGGTGGATGATATGGCTAAAGTGATATTGTAGAAGATGGAGATGAAAAGTAGAATTGATGATTTTTTCATTTTCTCATAAATATAAATAAAATAAACTAAATAAAATCTTTAGGATATTTAACTTATTTAAATAATTCATATACTACAGGAAGTTTGAATATTAGAATTTATTTCAAAACAAGTTAATGTGATGTTTCTAGTAAGTTTGCAAAGTGGTTGTTTTAGCTCGATCGCACCCACGTTTGACAATAGAGAGAAAAGAGAGAGAAAATAGAGAAGTGAGAGGAAATAGAGACAACAGTAATAGAAAAGTAAGACAATAGTCAGTAAGATATGAAAGAAAATAGTAAGATGAAAGGGAAGGCATCAAAGAAGTTAAAAATTATTGTTTGAGGGTACATGCTGAGCACCATATATTTTATGGACAATTGCACCAGATGCAGATAAACAGCTGTAGGAAAGTATATCTTCTAAAAGCCGATTAACTGCGACTGTCTCGGGATTCGAGTCATGTCATGTTGTCCGTACCACTCCAGGTCAACCATTACAACTGGACTAAAATCCTCTCATTGAAGCCAGGCAAAACCAAATCCAGTTGCTTCTAATTACACACTATCATGGTAGCAATTACTGCAAGCCTGTGCCCCAATCTCAACCTAGAATTATTGAAGTGGCGTTTGTGGTTCACACACGCTACAATGGCGCTGTGAACTCTAACTAGTGCTAACAAGTCTAACATCTAAACAAACTCATGTTGTTCCCAGTTGAAGTGCCGAGTTAATCTGTTTCAAAGACCGTAGGTTGAAGCAAAGCCCCAGTTTGGTAGACTTTCACGGAGTTTAGCCATGCAACCGTTGAGCTGCAGTGAACATTCGATTGTTCCCCGGACTGCATGCAGAAGATAGGCACCGGACGATCCACCGGACAATCCACCGCCATTAGTGATTACACGTGAACATCTCCGATGTCAAAAACCTTAATTGCGCTCCCACCTCAAATGGTAGTGGCCAGGTAAGAAGGTAAGAAATCGAAGGTTCCACTTACTCAGAAAACGTTGTTTCTTGTGTTGTTGTCCTGATGTCTTGTGGGGTTATTTTCTCGTGTTGTTCTCGGCTTGTGTCTCCTGATCCGTTGACCTGCAGCTCGCATCTGCAACCTTCGGCTTCAATGTGAGCCGCAGTCAGTGGCTTACCAGATCCCGGAAAAATGTCTGTCGCCTCGATGCAGCACCCACAGTCACGTGCAAAGGTGTGATTAGTCGTTTGTCAGAAAGCTGTAAGGAAGCAATAGAAATTTGGCCACTAAGGCTGAAGTAAGGGATCTAATTTAAGGGAAACGCTATTGTTCCCCTGGAAATGAAATCCATGGAATTCTCTAAGATTTTCCGGATTCTAGCTTCCTTCCCCTGTAATTTTACCTATATTGTTAACCCTCGGAGGTATACCTGCAACCTATTGCTGCAATTTCCGACTCTTAGTAATCTGGCAGTGCATTAAACCCTTTCTGACAAACAAAACTGTGGATCCTTTTGGGTGCGGCTTGTGCCTGCTCCATTTAAATAGTTGCAGATGTCTCCCATACAATTCACCCATCATGTCAGCTCCTAGTGTACATTCTACAGAAAAGATCAAGGTGATCAAGTCGGTGGTATCGAGAGATTTGGAACGCTCCGATGATGAGATCTCATCCACCGCCGAAGGTCAAGTCGAAGACCTTAAAAGAGCCTTGAGTGCAAGACAAATTAATATGATCACTATTGCTGGTGTTATCGGTACCGGTTTATATTTGGGTACTGGAAGAGCTTTGGCCCGTGGTGGTCCCTTATCACTTTTACTCGGATACTCTATCATCGGATTATTGGTCTTTTGCACCATGTTATCGTTGGGAGAAATGTCAGTACAATACCCGGTGTCCGGTTCTTTCACCACATATGCTCGTCGTTTTGGTAGTGAATCGTTGGGTTTTGCCATTTTGGTCAATTATTGGTTTAATGATGCCTGTTCAGTGGCGTCCGATTTAACTGCCCTTCAATTGGTGATGAAATATTGGACGGATTTCCCATTTTACGTCATCTCACTTATTTTCTGGATCTTCTTATTGGTGTTAAACGTCATCGATGTTAGAATTTATGGTGAAGCTGAATATTGGCTTGCAGTATTAAAGGTGATTTCCATCGTGATATTTTTCATCATCAGTATCATTTGTAATGCTGGTAAGAATTCCATGCATGAATATATTGGGTTCAAATGGTGGAGTTATGGTGAAGCTCCCATAGTTCATGGATTTAGAGGGTTTGCCAATGTCTTTGTCACCGCATCTTTTGCTTACGGTGGTGTGGAATCAATTACTTTAACTGCCGCTGAAACAAAGAAACCTACTATTGTCATCAAACAAACCATCAAGAATGTGTTTTGGAGAATTTTGATTTTCTATATTTTTACCGCCTTTTTCATTGGTATGAATGTTCCTTATGATTATCCCGACTTATCTAACGGTAACGTTGCCACTTCACCTTTCACTATTGTTTTCCAAATGGTGGGTGCAAAAGGTGCTGGAAGTTTCATGAATGCGGTGATCTTGACTTCGGTGATCTCTGCAGGAAATCATGCGTTGTTTGCAGGATCTAGACTTGCTTACAATTTGGGTACCCAGGGATATTTCCCCAAGATCTTCACTCGGGTCAACAGATTTAAGATTCCATACGTTGCTGTTCTCTTCACTTGGATTTGTGGAGGACTCTGTTTTGGTTCCTCATTTATTGGTGCGGGTACTTTATGGAGTTGGTTACAAAGTATTGTTGGACTTTCTAACTTGATCAGTTGGTGGGTCATTGGTGTTACCAGTATCAGATTTAGAAGAGGATTGGCTCGTCAAGGAAAGACTGATGAGCTTTTATACAAGAATTGGACTTATCCATATGGTCCATGGTTTGTGGTAATTTTTGGTGCGTTTGTCATTTTGGTTCAAGGTTGGACCTCATTCTCACCTTGGGATACTGCTAGTTTTTTCCAAAATTATGTGGAATTGGCTGTTTTCCCAGTTTGTTTCGTGTTTTGGTGGTTGGTTAAAAAAGGAAAGGATAAATTCGTTAAATTCGAAGACATGGACTTTGAGTCTGATAGATACCATGAAACAGAAGAAGAATTAGAAGAAATCAGATATATTAATAGTTTGAAGGGTTGGGAGAAAGTCAAGTATAACTTGAGAACCAATTTGCTTCAATAATCGACTTGTATAATAATTTTAATGCGCATACGACTTAGGAAAATGTAGACTGAAACCATCTGAAGCTATTTCAACAGATTAACTGAAGCCTTGTATAATTCATTGAGATAGAATTGATAGACAGATAAAACAGATAAACAGAGAGAGGTGTTGTTAGTAGTATAGATTGAGTATGATGATCGACACCACAACTTTTTCAAGAAACATCCGTGATAGTTTAGTGGCTAGAATTACCGCTTGTCGCGCGGTAGACCGGGGTT